>JAYRBW010063153.1:0-29971 GCA_036023295.1 Invenusta paracnida
ATAAAGTCTTGTGTCCCGGATCTGTGAGATTTTTTGGAAGTAATTACGTCCCCAATTCCTGTATTTTCCTCTTTCTGTTTGGACAGAAGAAATCTTTCTATGTGTTGTGTCGACGTATAAGTGGATACACAGTTCTTGTGGCATCTGATGAAATCAACTCCAGCAAGTTTATCCCATAACCCATCACCACGTCTTATGCTACAGTTTTTAATTGTTTTTATTCTATTCACACCACAATTTATAAGATTAGTGGAAGCCTTTTCACAATCAAAGAAGCATGTCTCATCCATCCTTTGTCGTCGTGCTGTTGCGAGTGGCCGCTAAATAGTTATCTTAGTAATATTTATCAATACTATCACCAACCATAGATATTTAATCAATATAATTAAATATTGTCTGTCTGTCTGTCGGTTGTTACTGTTACAAGAAATATAACTATAAAAATCTATAATTGAATTTCTATTTATAGTTCAAATCATTTATATTGTTGTTTTTATAGGAAATAAGACTACTACACGTTTATATGTTATTCAACTTCAAGGCGGTGTTTATTATGCCACTAAGTGTACAACATAATATAGGTAGACTAGGTACTTGACATTAAGATTAACTTTTTAGCATCACCACTAAGTAAGATATGAGGATTTTCCTGTATAATTATGTAGTATATGCTTCAAAGACAAGCTTATATTTCCTCTGTAGGATTTAAAAACTATCATATCAAACTTTAATTTGTACACAACATGTATTTTGTCATTCTAAATCTTTTATAAAATAGTTATAATAAGTTAAATGTCCTTTGTTTAAAAGATATTTCTAAAAAACTTGATAAAAAAGGTAGCCATCTTGTATTATGACGTCATAACTTTTTTCCCTCAAAGTTGACAATGTGGCATCAACCGGATTCGGAATCAGATTTTTTTTGTATAGAGAATGCAAAATAGATGAGTGTGGACACCAAGATTGACATTCTGGCACCAATAATAAGGAAGTTATGTTGTATTTATTACCCACGTGGCGGCCATTTTGTTTTTGGCCAATAAAAAATTTCCCCAAGGGTGCCTTAGTGGCACTCGGTGGATTCGTGATCAGGACATCTCATAGTACCAGAATGGACCATAAAACATCGTACATACCGCAAAACACGCTTTTCTTATATTCTACCGGACTAGTGTGCAGACCGACCCATATGACATTTAATATGTAAATTATTATCTTATAAATTTGTTTAAAAAAAATATTTTAATAAATTGGTAAATATTTTTATACATTATTTTTATTATGATTTATTCGATTTTTTCCATTCTCGTAGGAACTTTTGGAACACCCTGTATATAAATATGCGGTTTAAAGTGGATTACATTAAAAATATAAATAAATATGTCAGAAATAGATAATATTCAGCTATTGACATTTTTACGTATTATATTGTTTTGCAAAATTTTCTAATTTAATTATATTGATAATTATTAGCTTAAACATCTTAAACAAATATTATTTTATTACCTGTAAGTCGTAATACATGATTTACTGTGAAATACGTTTTATAAGCTTTATAATTTATAATTTATATTTTAATTATTAATGTAAATATATTTCAAAGTTATCAGCAGATAACGGCAATATATAACATTACATTTTGGGTTTACTTGCTTAGTGTTAATTAAATTTGTAACTGAACAAAATTAGTAAAAATTAACTAAAAGTATTTTCAACTGTATGAATAATTAATTTTGTTCACTTATTTGTTAACAAAATAAACTTAAGAAAAATTATTTATCACATACATACATAAATGTAGTTATGAAAGTTAAATGTTAAATAGATGTCTTGTCTTTAAGTGATTATCAAAAATATATGAATTAGCGCATTGGTGAAAATGGAAAATGATTTACTGCAAAATAGCAACAAAAGGAAAAATCAAAAGGGGTCAGCTAATACAAAATGGTCGATAATTCCAGATAGTAGATTTTTTTAACTGCCGCTAAGAGAAAACACGAATGCGATTTTTATCCTGTCAAAGTATAATATATTATAAATTCGAACCAGATTTGTATAAGAGAGAGGTGGGAAATAAAAGTAATTACCGATGTTATTAGGAAAATATTGATCTGAAAGAAGAGATATATCAGAACACGCAGCAATACAGGAAACATAAATTAGGGCAAAAAATGAACAGAACTATTATATTCGTAGAATAAGTTGAGATTTATATGGATAATAAAAGTTTTAAGAAGGGTAAACGATTTAATTTAAACTCGATGTAGGCTCCTGCAAAACAACACATATTTAAAGAAAAGATAAAAGAGAGATAGAGAGAAAAGTAAAATAAACGCAGAAATGTCATTTTTTCATCGCACCAAAATAAAGAACAATAGTATAAGTAGAACTTCAAATTCATAGAGTAATAATACCAAGAGAGTTCACTTAGTGCATTTGAATGTATACACCTATCAAACTTTACAGACAAAGTAATTCGACCATGTAGATTTCGAATTTAATTTTAAAAATGCTTAAAAAAATTGTCTCTCTGATTTAAGGTAACATACTACTTTATTCCCATGAAAAGTGTTTAGTAGAATATTATTAATAAAAATCCATTTTCAATAAAATTTAATAAGTTATTCAATCAAAACAAAAATATTTAAAATAATTATATTTAATAACACATGCTATAAAGAAGTGATAATAACGTCATATAAAACCATGAATGTTTGGTCCACACAATAATGATCAAAGAATATAGGATTGTAAAGAAGGCTCACTCTTTTGATTCAAGCTAAAATCCCCCATTTTGAAACTGAACCAAAAATATCAAAATATGCGTAAGAATGTCAGTTACAATAATATGTAATTTATAAAAGTATAGCTTAAAAAATAAAAAAGTTTTTCGATAGCAGCAAATAACTAGTTTTGTCTACATTATTTGGTATGCATAGCCATAGAGAAAATCTATAGAGTATTATTACTCTACATATGTTCAAACTATTGATCTATAACTGAAATATATTATAAAACCTGTTATGTACACGTAAAGGATACACGTAAAATTGAATAAATGAAGCTATTATACGTAAACCATAGTTTGTAAAAATAACACTAATTGTAATACTGAGAGAGAGATCTGTAAAATGTTAAAAAATAGAGAAAATGATATGAAATATAAAGTGGTATACATTCTCTTATTTATATGTCCTTATATATCTTTAAAGTAAATAATGAAAAACTTCAACTCTGCGGAATATTGTCCATACTATTATATATTCTTGATATAAAAATATCTGCAGACACATGATCTAGCTACATAATAATTTAAAGTAATTAATCTAACATAAAAAATGTAAATAAAACTAAGTCAGATCTGGAGCAATAATATTATGTCAACATAATATTAAAATCCAAACTTAACTTATTTTTTCTTCGACTTTTCTAGTTTTGAAGAAATCAATATTTTTTATTATTAAACCCCCTCCCCTGCATACCGGGCTTTTGACGCGTTCATATCTCGGGAGGGGTAACTCTATAAACATACATAATTGTTACCCTTCCAAGTGAATGTGTGTTTTGAAAACGTTGTGTGTAACACATCCCATTGTCAAAAACAGTTCTAAATAAATAAGTACAATAATTTTGATATGTTTTACTCATTTTTGTATAAAAATGTGCATTTTAGAGCATCGCCTTTTGTTTGTACAGGTAGTAAACAGCATAAAAAGTTGTAAAATTTTATTTTATTACTCCGTTCACTCATTTGAAAATTATAGTAAAAAGTCAAGTGGCAACTTCTATCCCGTTTGGCATAGAGCTGACCGGTTAAGTAAATGCATTACGACGACTATTACCAAACCTTTCCTGTGGCTTAGCCAAATTGTATGTACATAATACTAACTATTTCAAAATTTCATGTCAAGGATAAATCACGTAAGAACGACAATACTTCAGTTATCTACTTGTAATTGCGGAAGTATTTGCATCGTCCAAACCTCACGTAAGCTAGACATACGCATTAAGTAGCATTTTTCTAAAGAGGTTACTTCTGGGCTATAGCATAGACAAGCCAACAATTTAATTTAGAAACATATTCTCCCTGAACTATATGGGTCCAATCCAACTTACGATATTTCCATCCAGTACTTTAGTTCGAGAAAGAAATTTAACTTAATTTTCGGTTCTCAAAACGGTGAAAATTAATCGCTATTACCGCCAGTCTGTGTCTACAAGCATTATATATATATATACATTAAACCAAAAAACACGGAAACTCTAAGTATTGCTGACTTATGTCTAATTCACACTGGTCGGCGAACTACGTAGCAGTAGACTGAGGTAGTGTGAATGTTTCATTTTTGACTGAGTGCTTTTCACTCAAACAGTTGCAACGACTGAGTGAATTTTCGCAGTCAAATTATGATTTCACTGCGGAAAAATATATCACTGCGTAGATGTGAATGGTATTCTATGTATATCACTGCAACAACTGTGAATGGTTACAAACGTTATTGATTTCTCTGACTGCGACTACTGCGACTATAATAAATTATTTCATTAATGCTGCAGTCAATCTGTTTTAAAACAACATGGAAAATATAAAAATTGACGATGAAAAATTAATTGATCTTGTGCAGAATATGCCAATACTTTATGACACAAAATTAAAGGATTATAGAAATGTGATTAAAAAGAAAATGCTTGGAAAAATCTTGCCATCAATATGGGAGAATCGACAGGTAGGTAACATCTATTATAATTTATCTATTTATCTATTTTATCTATTTATAATTTATCTATTATAATTTAAACTTATTACGTAGGTATATTTTATAGAATTGGAATTAGAATTAATAAATAAATAAATACTTCAGTTTCAGCGCAAGTATGTCAAATTCGATGGAGAGAACTCCGTGCCAAATTCAAGTGATAAAAAATGTAGGTACTTTGTGACTTGTCCACTATTTATAATTTATAAAAAATATTTAAATAATTATCAAGTAGTTATTATTTAATTATAGGCAAAGTAACTAAGAGAAGTGGCGCCACGGTTTCAGAAGTCTACAAATCCGGATGGAGACTTATAAGTCAAATGGCGTTTTTGGCACCTCATATAAAGCCCAGAGCAAGAACCAGCAATGTTAGTGTTCTGAGAGAATCGCCAAATAACACCACCAATGAAGAAGAAGATTCAGAAGTACAACTAGGTAAGTTTATCGCACCACTGCCCCCCGGTTTCTACGTCTATGACTTGAATTTAAATACATATTTCGCAAATATTTAGGCTTGGACAAAATTTATTTGAAATTATGAATATTTGTTGCTTTTTAGAAGCCACAATTTCGGATGATTCTACCAAACCAAAAATTAAAAAGAAACAGTCTGTCTAGAAGCAGCTTTTGGAAATTATAAAAGGAAAGGATGAAGAGGACGATGAAGACAAATTGTTCTGCGGAAGTTTGGTTCAGGGGCTGAAACGCATGAGTCTCAGAAATAAATCGAAAGCAAAAATGGAAATATTGCAAGTGATAATCAAATACGATTTTGACAATGAATATTCTTTAACAAATTACTGTAAGCCATTCAATAATTCCAATAATTACTGTCAGCCATACCAATCAATTTCAGCAGCTTCGAATACAAACTGTTGTCTTCCCTACACACATATGTATGTATCAACTTCCACACCAAATTTAACCCTGTTTGTTGTGCCAACATCGTACACACAAGAATAGCACATAGCCTATTCTTGAGTTCTTATTCTATACATGTTGAATTTACTCATACTACATTTATTCATTAGTATACTACATGTACTACCCATATGATTATACTAGTACCGCTTATATGATTGCCGTAATTATACCAGTTACATTATAGATATCACAATGCGACCAGGACAGCCGGGTTTTCGTCAAATTTCTCCGCAGTAATTTAATCTGTAATATTATTATGTAAGTGTATTTATTGGTTCTGCAATCGCATTATGTAATACCTACATAAATATAGTCATGAGTGTGACGTAATTATGTTCAATGTTTAAGTCTGGATCAACTTCACGGACCGCTGCTATAGCAAGTGAATATAAAGTTTAGAAGTGTACTATACTATACTATACTAAAAACATCGAAAACTCAATGGTCAAAATGTTTGTACACATTAAAAATTGAATGTTAAAACAGTCTTTTAATGATATTTGGGTTTTTTATTTTTTGGGTTTAGTGTATATTACATTTACCGTGGAATTAGTTATACGTTAATAATCTTTTTTTATTAGTTTTACAACCTTAAATAATATGTGTATATAATGTATCATTCTAAACTTTATTAATCCTCTTACCATACATATTCATCCTACCTATGTGTGTACATTCTAAATCGTTTTTAATTTTTTATAATCTGATAAAAAGCTTATAAGTTTTAATCTTTCTGTGAGACATGTACTTTAGCTGATAAACCAAACTTGTATCTTAACAAATGTCTCGTTAACAAAATCAACTAATGCATTATACCTATGTGATAATGTTTATATCGGACGAACAGTAGCTTGAGCATGTCTATATATAAATAATCTTCCCACTTAATTCACATTGCGGATCATGGCAACTGCTGTTTTTAAATGGTTGATTATATTTTATTGTAAGGCTCTAAACGAAATTTTAACCAATGAAAGGGTTTTTTACATTAATATGCACCACACAGCAATCTTATTGATTGTATCTATAAATCTATCATCGATTCTCACCTTTTTGTATAAAGTATTGTCCTGCGTTCATATTATTAGCTATCCGCTTTGGCTGTTAATTTAATTATGTTATGTTATGCATATTAAATAGTATATTTATATTATATTTCCGCCTTGTTAGTCTCAAGCATACTGTATGTAAACCATAATATGTAGGGTAAACCATAGACATAACTTGACATAGTAGACATGACATGAATTTCTGGCCGAAAATCCCTAATAAAATTCTAAAAGCGCACGGAACTTTCTTACTACCCTATATATATATATATATATTAAAATATTAAGCTGAAACACGAATGAAATTGTTTTCAAATACAATATTTTCTTTATACATATAAAAATGCTTATAATTCAACAGGAAAGAAAAAAAACTTAATTAGTATGTAATCAATTACAATACACTACCTGATACGCTAAATGATAGGATAATACTTACCCATTTATTTATTTTTGCTATAAGAGCATAAAAAGGCAGTCAAGTATTACAAATAGAAAACTTACGAATAAATATGCCAATTGACTAATATAATAATATTTAAATAAATTTGTATTTTCTCGTGTATTCTACATATTATGTTGTTAAGAAGTACAGGGGAAGATATTAGATAAAAGTACTTCACAGCCTTAATACTCTGTTCTTTAGTTAGTCTGCGCTACATCGCCGATAAAATATACCGTAAACAACTTTTCCAGCGAGTGCTATTCAATATTTTTCAAATACTTCTAAAAAATAATTTTTTATTGAACTACATAGGTACCTCATAGCTTGAACAACAACTAAACAACGTAAATGGAACGTAGCCAACATTTAGGAGAAAAGCTCATTATTATTTACAGTAACACCAATATTGAATCTAATATAAGATAGATACCTACTGTCAGAATTTCGTGTAAGAATATGTATGGCCTAAACATCAGATGGTTATACATTTTAGAAACAGCTGCAGTTAAATCAGATAAAAAAGGAGGTATACGACCCAATATCAAGGATACACAACTGTTGTGATATTATAGCCGTTTATGTAAACGAGGTCACTTTTAATGGTTAATTAAGTTTAAAATATTTCATAGTTATTCAAATATTATGTTATATTAATTTAAAACGTATGGTTTGTTGATAAAATAAAACGACAAACGATTACGTTTCATACAGCTTAAAATTTAAAAATGCAGGAAAGGCTATTTAGTAGAATTATATATAAATAAATAACTGGGAAGTATAAAAATAATAGTACAAGAAAAAATTAAGTAAGCGAAGAGAAAATTATCAATAAATTTTCACCGAAAAAAGGTAGGTAATAACTGCAACTGTCATAATTAATCATTGCGACATTAAAGATACATTTGTTACAAATGGAGACAAATAGTTTATTTTTATTGTTGCTCAAGTTTAACATGTAGCAATCCGGAAAAATGATCTAAGTTATAGTAGGTACAATTAACACAGGTCACTATTGGTCACTAATCCTACAGTAGATTAAGTATAGGAATCCCTTAATTACAATAGACACAGGATTAAGCAAAAGAATATATGAAGTTACTAACAGAGTATATAATGAAACAAAACGAATAACAGCAGGATTACATTAATTTTCTTAATGTTATTTATTTTGGGTTTCAATATATACTCTGTTAGTAACTTAATATATATGTATTTTTCTTCTTAATAAATGTTTTTGTAATTATGTTTTTAATATATACTTAATTTATTCATGTACTCATACCTTTGTCATACCAGTTTAGTTTAAGCAAACGATGTTACTATTTCAATGATTATTATATTACTATTTCAAGGAAGACTTTGATTAAAACAACTGTTGCGTTGTTTTTTATTAAAATTTATACACAATACAATATTTGTATACAACAAACCGTTTTGTGCAATACATGTTAGTTATGATGAGAAGAGTATCTGATATTACGTTAAAGTGCATAATAATATAATCTTTAATTATTTTGCACATAATTAAAAAAAAGCATTTGAACTTCAGGTGATGCAGCATCAATAATTAATTAAAAAACGAGGACAATTTTCACAAAAATGGGAACCTCTCAAGTCATGATGAAATTGTAAGAATGATTCAGCAAAGAAAATTACAAGTAAAGTGTTATTTAATCTAAAGTAATTATTTGATAAATAAATCCAAACAAATTATACTATATGCAAAAGAAGAATACAACTTATTCAAATAAAACCATGCAGCTCAACTTAACAGCATTGTAGGTATGTAGATAAACTTTAGATTTTCAATTTTCTGTGTAATCGTTTATGGAAGAAATTGGAAAATCAAAAGTGGTTTTATTTTTTACAAATATGGCAATACTGATATTAAAGTTATAAACGAATTTTATGTTTATATTAAAATTTGCATGATTGTTTAAAAATATACTTTTTTGAAAATCTACCATAAACTGTATTGTCTATTATTATATTATAATAATAAAAATAAATAAATAGATAGATATTTTTAATGATCTAATCCTATAATAATGAGCCTAAATCGCATTATAAAGATAGTTTATTTTATACCTAAGCACATAACACCTAAATATATCGATTTATCACTGGAAGTACACGATGCTTTTATGAACTATTATACCGTCACCGATCCACTTATTTTCGCCTATATGTTCATCTAATTTCAGTATATAGAATAACCCATATTTAGGAATTCCGTTTCACTGATCAGATCTTTTCTATGCTGAATCTTAGTCGTCTTCGTAAATGCCAAATAGACATATGTCACGTAAACTGTATCCAATAATGAGACGTTACTTTAGTTTAAGAGCCAACTAATGTCACGTATGTAGACAACAACGCCTGTTTTTCCTTACTATCTCTGAAGATATGAATTAGACTTTGTCAAGTTTTAAAAATTGCAAAAAATTTTGCATTGAGTAATTATAGTAATTACAATCTTTAAATTAGTATTTTAAATTGCAATATGTGGTAGATCTAGAATATTGTCTGTTATAGTCATACGATTTTCTAAAATCTTGCATATAAATAAATATGATTAGCGCATATCGTATTATATTAGGCGTACATATTCACTACATAATATTATCACTATATTAGCGCATCTACAATTAATATAATGTTATATTTAGAAATATAAATAAAGAAATTGATAGCAAAAGAATGTTTGTGTTATAAAGATTAATATCACATATTAGTAAATACATCTATAATATAAACGTAGTACACACACACCCATATATATATATAATACATACTTGTATACATCGATGCATTTTATTTTATAAAACAGTTATTTAAAAAAATAGACTTACATTTTAACTTTTTTTAGTTATTCAATATAACTAATATTTTGAAATATAATAATCAATAAAAACATAAATATTTTAGATTAGTACATTCTTTTGAACAGTAACGTGTAAATAATTTTGTATACATTTGTTGAAATGATAGATATAAGTTTCCTGGAGCAGTATCAAATTAAATATAGAAATATAGAGAGAAATAAAGCACAAGCTTTCAGAGGTATTTTATGCATAATTAAAAAGGTTTATTTAACCAATTTTCGGAAACACAACATCCCTTATCAAGTGAGATGTAAAATATGATAGAATATCAGCTAGCGAGGCTATATACGAGTCGACAAGTTAAATAATCGTATAAAACTGGTGCGTAAATTGTAGTGTGATGTAATAATAATATAATATAATAATGTAAGAACAAAGTGCTAACTAATTATGTTATATAAAAATAATACACATTGTATAGTATAGTAGGTATTAGCTGCGAATATGTTAGTCTGTATTATTCAGACGTCTTTAGGCAGAATGAAGATGTTTAAAGATGTCTGAAGATTACTTAAGACATAAGATTATATAGACGAAAATATTAACTATATTGCACGACATCCACCCAAACAATAATAAATGGTATAGTACACTAAACATAAATTACACAAATTCAATAAATACGTATGTACGTGAAATAATTTGCCTTGTTATAATACGTACAATTTTAAGGATTATAGAACGAAAACAATAACATAGTTAACAGAAGTTTTACAGAGCAAAGTACATAAAATTAGAATATTCTTGTTAAATTTTTGTCATTAAAGTACGCAAACAATTATTTTTGTGAAATTGCACAGGCCAAAATACGTAAATATATATTATAATTTGCAGTATATTTTGCCACCATTGTAATATATACGTACAATAATAGTTTTTTCAATTCAGTGGAATATAGAGTTATTGTAATCGCGCTCAGGTTATAATTCTTGTATTTGATTATATAAATGAATTGAATTATTAATTGGTCTGTATAAAACAAGAATTGTTGTTATTACTAGAAATATTTAGCGTTTTCTATAACTGTATTATTCATTAGATAGTTAGATAGAACACATTTTAATAACATATGTTTATAAAATGAGAGTTATTATATTAATAATTACATAAATAATTTTTTTATTTAAAAAAATATTGTTAAAGCTTAGCCTTGTTTGAAATGAATATGAAAAATATAGCAAATTAATGTTGAAATATATTTATTTATTCAAAACATTGACATATAGGTTATGTATCTTGTCTGAAAATGAATGAGAAATGAATATGATGCATAATCATAAACAATTTAACGGAGACAACCCAAATTTTAATTACTCCGTGATTAAGCCATACAAAATCAATTGAAATATTTGTAATAATTGAAATTAAAAAATCTGCAAGCTCAGTGATGTATACGGCACCCTTGGCTGTTATATTCTTTAAAGATTATAAATAGAAGATTAAAAAATGTTATTCGAAACGGTATACCATAATGCGCGAACATATATATTTTGGATCAAGCGTTTTCTTATTTTGAAAGTCTTTATTTTTATCCGGTGTACATGACATGACAGTACATGACATAATTATAACAATAACAAAAATTAACTAAATACTTTATAATTAACAAATGAAAGAAATATTTAAAGAATATCCAGCAAAAAAGTTCTATGCATAAAAATAATTATTTTAAATAATATGATATATACATATAATTGACTCTTATATATATATATTATTATTGTCTCTTTTTCATCCTATAGGATTTAAGTATCCTAGGCCTCCTATACGATATATCACCATCCTCTTTTCATATCCTCTTTTCTGTTGAACACCATCCTATCCTTCCTGATTATTATATATCAATAAACCACAGTTGTCTTACTTCAAGTTACCTCTCTTACACTACTGACGTCGTCCTTCGATATATGCATTATATATAAATTGAATTTGTTGATTATTCTTTTTCATACTCTGATTTCAACCTAACATGCCTTCTGTAATCTGGTAATGTTTTTAAAAGCGCAATCTAACTTAACATTTAACTGGGCAATCTTTTAGTAGAAGTAAATGTAGAAGTACAATGTATATATAGGTATATATTCATTATCGGTACGTACTTTCATAAGTAAAGGGAATAAAGAGGTTAATAATTGGTTATCGATCAAAAGTTCAGGCCCTAAAAAATAAGAATAATGCTTATATATATGACTAAATCAACGCATACACCAATTCTCCGCAAAGGAAAATGTTCGATCCTTAGGAATTATCTCCATCTAATAAATAAAGTGAACAGCCCCACTTGCCACGATTGTAAAGAGAACGCAGAGGAAGACGACGTAAACCTCCTATTGCCGCCCCCTCCCCACCGATATGCATTATAAGAGAAGAGAGATGTTATTAGAAATACCAACAGCATCAACATTTTTCAAAAACCCCTAGAAATCATAAAGTTCCATTATAAAATCGGCCGCGGAAAGCGGAGGGCCGGATTACCGATCCAGTAGTAGAAGAAGAAAAAGAAGAAAAGTCGTTTGGTAAAGTTTTCAAGTATAATTTTGAGAATTTAGCCCTAACATTTCACTGATTTCTATTTAATTGTTTTTCAATGGTGATTTATGGAGTTCAGCAAGGTTATGGATTGAACCTGTAGTTTTTCAATTGTATTTATTAGCTTATTAATGGCATGCTGTTATATGGATTCTATACAATTATTTTCAAAGTTATTGCAGAAAGAGTTGATAATACTTGAAAATTTTTAATGCAAAAAATTATTTGTTTGGCTCGGCGTGTCATAGTCATACAAACTATACAAACCGAGGACTTCGATACAAACTTACTAAGTATCCTTATTGTAAGTGATTTGAATTCCAAAACTATCGTCTATATATATATTTGTATATCGATTAATCAGTTGATCGATGAGCATATACCGCATATTGACACTTATTGACAAATTATTGACAATTCGGCACAGATTTCGAAATATTTTACAATAAAACTTATTATACTAACAAAATTATAAGTTCTATGATCAAAATTGTTTGTATATAATAATAATTGAATGTCAAAACAGTCTTTTACAGTTGCGGATCTAAAGGAGGAGGGGTTATTTTGTCTTTAATTTCAGCATTAAAAATAAAGTCCCGTAAGTGTTAGAGAGATTATAAGTATACTTAACCCTCCGGTGATATAATATATACCTAAATTAGATCAATTAATGGGACATGTATTAATGGTTCATAAATATAGTAAAACTGCACAGTAAAATATTGGCAGTGCTTTGTATTTAAAAACGTATTAACTTTTCTGTATACAACTTTCAAATGTACATATTTATTTATTCTGTATCATTATGCATCACTATTATTCCCTGTATACTGTTTTATATACTAATTATAGTTATTACTATTTTTATCTTAAATAAAAAACGACTTATAATAATTTTTAATTCACAAAATTGTATATTATCTCTGAGATAAATTATGTTTATTTACATGAAATACTCGTATATATGCATACAAAATACTAGTTTACAACACTCTACAGATTTTTCTTGATACAGTTTTATGTTGAAAATGTTTTAGAAATCAAATGAGACAAATAAGAACTATAATAAATGTAGATCGCTAACAAATTTATTAGATTTTTATGTTGTGATTTCTGAAATTGTTTAAATGCATTAGGTAAAAAATTAGATACTCGGCTGAACGCCTCGCCATATGCAACTGGAGATAGTGCTATACTGCCCTCTTAAATAAAAACTTGTATCCGCCCCTGATCTTATTAATACTTGGAGTTTTCGCTTTTTGATCTAGCGTATATAATATTGTTTTATACGAGAATAACTTGGGTTAGATTGTGTTGAAAGTATATTGCCTTATCGATGTGTGCCATGTTTCATAACCATTAATAGTCGAGGATAAATGAAAAATAATAGGAAATGGTTGTGCTTAAATTACCGGTATGGATAGGGTAATGTGTGTTATATTTTATGTTTTATGCGCTATTAATCGTTATATTAACGAAAATAGCTATTATTTTACCATTTTGTTTCAGATCTATTTATTGGTACCTATTCATTTTTCAAAACTATTATCGTTAAAAGGTACTTTTCTTTTAGAGCAACTGACTATTTATTGCTCGTTAGCTGCACAACTAAATTACTATCATATTTCGTAATCAATATTATGTGTCACATTTTTATTATTTATTTTGTAGCCCTATTTGATCTACATTTTATTAACTTGTGCCATTAATTTATGTAGAATGGAAATATCGCAGGTAATAAATAAAATGAGAATATCAAAAATTAATAGTAAGTAAAAGAATACAAGAACCGGTTTTTCTTTTTAAAATTATAGGTATACAGTAATGACGTTTTCTTATCTGAAAGTATAAGTTTGGAAGCAGAGTATTAATTATATTATCGAAACATGGCTGGGCTACTTTGAATAAATTTTAACTTTAAGCTTATTTTTCAATGATGTTATAATAATTATTGGAATAATTTAAAGTTTTAAGATTTGGTCTATATTGTGTACTACTATCATATTTAAAAAATCAATACAAATAAAGTTGTTTTTAATTATATATATAATTTTAAATGTCACATTTTTGTAATTCTCAAAATAGGTCTACTTTAAATACATAATAAAAGTCTAAATTGAATTTTTGTTATATATCTATTTATAAATAAACATTGAAATCAATCACAACTTTATCAAAATACAAAATAAACCAAAAACATTGCACAAACTGTTTTATAAATTCTATATCAAAGAATAAGATAAATAATTATGAAGTTATATTTTATTTCTTATAAATGTAATAGTTGTAAATAGATTATTATGATTAATCTTTATTAAATTCCTTCTATCTCTAATAACACTCCGACTAATTACTACTAAATAAAATAAACATTTATTTACAGGTTATTTTTAATACTGTTCAATGTAACCATAACACAATTTATATGTTCAACATCTTATATTCTACGTCATAACGAATACTTCACAATACCTATATGTGAAATGCTTTATCCTAACGTCCAAATGTTAACATAATTATATATTTATATTACAAAAATAAATAAAAAGTTTATAATAATTTACAATTATTTATAAATTGTTCCTCTAAAAAGTGAACAAATATTATCACAATAAAACACAGACTTAATGTCGCTGAAGTATACTTTACAATTAAGCTATAACTAATAATATGCAAAAACCCTAAAAAAATACCCTGAAATATGCGGCAAAAATGATTTCAATACAGATGTTACAGTGTTTGAACTTAATTTATACAATTAAAAAAAACATTTGTTCAAATTTACCTCAATGCTCAGATAATTCAACCATATTTTAGCAACGAAACAATATTAAACCAGTTATTATATACAACGATTATGTAGAATTTCTGAATAATAGATATATATATATATATGGATTCAGTAGGGCGCTTTTACTGATTTTTTAAAAATACTCTCGAAAATCACCACCAGTTGGAACATCCTCGTATCAACCACATTACATTCAAATCCCTATACGGTCCCTCGTTTTCGAGAAAATATTTAAAAATATATTCCCTGAAATTCAGGGAAAATCAACAAATTCAACAAATCAATCTAACGTGAGCAATGCAATGGACCAATTCTATTTGTTGTAAAGAATTAGATGATACCATCAGGAAAATGACAGCCAAGACAGCATCATAGATTCCTACAGACCAGTTAGCCTCAAATCCTGCCTTGCCAAAATGATGATAACAAGCATGGTAGGCAGGGTCTAGCTATATATGAAGACCAAGCCGGTTTTAGGTGCCACAGGTCCTGCGAAAGCCAAGTTCTTCGACTTGCCCAAGACGTGATCAACGCGCGGCTTCCAATGAAAACTCTTTCAACGCACTATTCTCGCTCTAATTGACTATTAAAAGCATATGACAAAGTGTGACTGAGCATGTTTTTTGAACGTATGTTAGACCTGGGAGTCCCCAGTAGATTCCTCCGCTGTTGCCATGGGTTTCTCCAGAACAGACAAATGAAGGTCAGATTCATTGGTTTTAAAGGTAACACTTTCCTCTCTTCATCAAAGATTCTCTCTCACACGGATCTGTCCGGTCGATGCTACTCTTCTTTCTAGTCATTGACTCAGTCAGGAAAGCCATCCCTCGTCATTAAAGACCAATATGTACGCTGATGATATCGCTATTTAGTCGAAGCATAACTCAAAGAAGACAGACACTGGCGAAATTCAAGACGGAGTCAGTACAGTGAAACATAAAAACAACGAAAACAAACTTTGCTTAAACCACGCTAAGTGTGAGATTAGCGGCTTTGAAGGAGCAGGTCTGCTTCTGATCATGTTCCAGATCCTTTGCCTTTGCTTTTGCATCTCTTTCGGTTAGTTCATTCTTTCAGCTATAGCCCTCATTCAGAATCATCAATCCTCAGCCTTTGAGCCCGTGGATGATCGGGGTATACAGCAGTGTCAAACTCTGCGCTATTAATCTCCTACGCAAAAATGCCGTCCTCATCGCCCAGCTCCGAAGTGGACACTGTCGCCGATTGGCCACCTATCGTGCCGTAGTGGATCCTGGGGCCTAACCAATTTGTCTCTCGTGTGAGAGGGCCCCACAGGCAGTAGAACATTGGCTTTGTAAATGTGATGCAACGGTAAATGCATGACTTAAGTTTTTTGTTGGTCCCTTTCCCCTTTATCTTCCCGGAGGGAGCAACCTTAGACTGTGTTGGTGTGACCTTCATGTCGCCCCAACTACAACTGAAACTGCTGCACTAGCTGAGTGGCTTATATTTTGTCATGCAGAACAGTTTTTGTATCCTATAGGACTTTCTGCAAATAAGTGAATTACGACAGGTTTCAGCCGATACAGAAAGAAATATGTTTATTATATAATGCAAAGGATAAATGCATTTTATTTTGGATTTGAGTGTGCTATTTCGATATCAAGTCAATAATACTTGGCCATGGAGCACGTGTCGAGTTAATAAGGTTTCCTCTCAATTTGCTGCATAAGGATCTGCCTCAAATCATTTTTGATAAATAAAAACTTTCGCCTACATATATAAGCAGTCATCATGTAGCTAATTTTCTGGGCCCCCAGCAAATAATCTGGGATGAGGTTGTTCTCCATAAGAATATTTCATCTCTTTTTATTAAATAATCAATATTTCGACGCACTAAACCTTTGCCATTCATTAGTAGGAAAAAATACGTTGTTTTCAGTGGTTCTTTACTAAAATTGCCCTATAAAGAGCTCAATCATATCACTATTGATTATTCGAAATTCGAAATTAACATAATACTTTACACTGATTCAATATATATCTGGCTTGGGGCTAAATTTGGTTTAGTAGTTCAGTGAGATTTGGATCGGGTGTGAAATAGACGTTACCTAAATAACATTAATATTATACATATGTTCAGAGAGCTCAATCATATCTCTATTGATTATTCTGAAATTCAAAATTAAGATAATACTTTACACTGATTCAATATAATATATCTGGCTCCAGGCTAAATTTGGTTTAGTAGTTCAGTGGGATTTGGCTCGGGTGTGAAATAGACGTTACCTAAATAACACTATAATATTATACATTTGTTTATCTCAATAATATATGTTTATATATGTTTATCTCAATTGCATTTCAACTTCGCATATAATTATATATAGGCGTCATAGGGTATCAAATAACATTCATAAAATGCCTTAAATAGAATAGTATTTATTTATTAATTTTGTGATTGAGCTACCCCTTGAATTATTGATTTATAATTCAATACAGGGCAAATTATCAGGTCGACTATTATTAATTAATTAATGTCGCCTTCTTTAAATATAAATACAAGTTTTACATAAAAATTCTCTCGTTATTTCTCGGTAATTTAATACAAGTAAAGGATATAAATATATATTTGAATATCCACAATTATATTTTAAATTAGCGAATTATAACTTACGTAACTCGATTTATTTTTAGCTTCTTATTTATAACATTATAGATATGGCTGTCAAATGTTATTTTTTATTTATTCTACATTACAGAATAAATATTAGAGGAATTCTTATAAAAGTATTTTTTTAAATTTAACAATTTGTAACATTTAATAGTTAAAGAAAATCACCGTTTAAAAATGTCTATATGGTAAAATAACAATCAGGGCAATTTCTTAAGGAGATCTATCTTAGGATGTAAACTGCATTAATTGCCTTTTTTAATTATCAAGGTAGATTATAATTGATTTTATACTAATTCATGAGACTAGGTTTTCTCTACCTCTGGAATATCATAGATGGTTTTTTTCAGTTAGGGTATTCTGTGTGGTATAAATCCGATTTATATGCACTATACACGTTCAAATTTTGTACAATTTTTAAATGTTTAGCAAATTTATTAAAATAGAACCCTATTTTTGACTCTTGCACAAAATATACAAGTCATTTCAATCTTAGAAGTCGTATCATTTTCGCATTAAAATAGCTTTCTGCAATTATATAATGAAAGAGAGTTAAAGGGCGTCATATCTTCAGTGGAATGAGATCCGAGAGCTCAGGATGGATGTGAAAGTAAAAAATGCTGGAGATAAAATGTCTTTGCTCGATGCCTAAAGAGTGATTCTTCTGAGTTGGAAAGATTTTTAGAAACGAACTTCTTGGATTTGAAACCTCTGTCGAGACTTTTTAGGTGATTTGTTATCCGTTGTTAAAGTTTTAATCCAGGAAGCTTTGATATCTTCACAGTAATAAAAATAACCATCAAGACTCGTCATCATAGAAAATATTTGTAAAAAAAGTGTGATCCTATCGGATCATCCCTTCGTAGGAATAATTGAATATTTTGAAGGATGGGAAACACTTCGGTCACGAAAGTGCTGCGTTGACCTTGTATTTTTTTTAAATGACGAAGCCTAATGTATAGTGCAGTTTTTAAATAGGAATCAGAATTAGCTTTCTTGGGAAGATAATGTTAAAAGTAGCTTTTCATTCATCTTTCAGCATCAATATATGCTTAGCAAATAACAGTAAAGTCAAGAAATGTGTTGGACTATGACAACATAGTTTAAAATGCAGCGGATACTGCACACATTTGATTTATACTTTAAATCGTCGTCTTATGACTTAAGGTACCAAGCTACTTAGATGTACTACTTGCAAATTATATTAAATTTAGGAGCCACAGGACAACTATTTCGAGCCTATTAGCTCTCGTCAGCTTGGCCTACTCAAATAAAGTCTAATTCACTTTTAGTTGCAACCGTAGCAAGGCAGAGGCATAATATGTATGCACCAGAGGTAATTTGTATTTATTATAAATATTAATAAATTAAGTTTTCATATGTATCCTGTTACGTGATACCCTCTACTATCATAAATACTTTAGTGCATTGAGCTATAAATAATCACACGAGATAAGTTGGATGAGTTGAAGTCCAATTCATTTCTTATAGAGCCTCAAGTTTTCTATGTGGACAGCTTGGTTTTTTTATATATTTGAGGTATAAAAAATATAATGATAAACATTTTATTTCATAAAAGTTCTAAACACGAAATTAGATTCAGATAGCTATAGGTTAAGTACCGCCTACCCCTTTAAGTAGAAAATTTTATAACGCTTTTAAATAAATAAAAATTTGGTCTTTTAGATGTTAAAATCTAGATTTTGACTACATGAAAACATTATATATTACATACATGTATGTATATATATACATTATCAGTAACAATACCCACAATAGGTTAGTACCAAAATTAAATGACTACAATAAGAATTGTTTCATTACCAGAATGATGTTCTCTAAATAACTTGCTTGTTGTCTGCGGTACCCCTTTTTAAACTTTTATTCTATTTCTCTTACACTATCCTATTATAAACACACTCCTACTATCCTATTATTTACTCACCATTATATTTTATATCTGTATTTTCTAATGTTGGATTAACCTACATTTGCGTTTGACATTTGATATTTGAAGAATAAAGCTCTTATTTATTTATTTATTTATTTATTTATTTATTTATATTAATTAAGATTGCAAGGCAATATGCAATATGCAATTTACCTTATACCATTATTAATAGTGGGGTGAGCCCCATACATATAATTTATAAATTTCTATGTCATAATAAAAGTGGCGTACATTCAATGTATGTGTAGCAAGTCAACATGAGTTTATTAAAGCCAGGAGTATGTTCATGGGTTCAAACTTTCTACTTTCTGGCTTGAAGGCAGGAGTTTTACCCAGCAGTATAACAAAGCAATCGTATGCATTTAAAGTTTTAAGGAGAATGGTAGTCAAGTAGGTCGACTCATGCCTTCAAATCCGGAGGTAGCAAGTTCAAATCCCGGTACATACCCCTGGCTTAAACTGATGTTAGCGCTGTAGTCTATTATATAATATCAGACTCTAAGTATAGTAACTGTGAAATCCTATATAATAATACATGTTTATTAATGTTCAAAATATAAATATACTATAAAAGTCATTAGATACTGTTAAAAAGTGTGCAGCTATCAAATAGAATTGCTGTATATAAATAATTTGGAAACATGTAGTACAGTTAACTAATAATTGCGGAGTAATTAGTTTGTTTTTGTTAAATAATATAAATTGGATTCCATAATAGTTATACGAAAACATTAAAAAGGCATCGTAAAATAAATTTTGCACTGCTAATTAAAGGTAAGATTATGTATTGTACTCAGTACCATACTATGTATATGCGGGTGGTTACTTTAGATATTGGTAGGTATATAGGTGCAATAGGTACTACCAAGGCCTCCTTTGTATATAAAGGAGAGAGTAATGAAGGAAACGGTCAAACTATTGTCAATTGCTTATGTTTGCTCAAATATATATAGGGCACAATTCAATGTGGTTAGTTATAGATATATACATACCAAGGTACACAGTTCTACACAGAACTATAAACTACACAGAAAAGTATCTAAGACGCTAAGTGGACAGAAAAGACGCTAAGAAAGAAAAGACGCTAAGTGGACGCTAAGAAGAATATTTACCTATGGCATTGAGTCAGCTTAGATACCATATTACTTAAATGATAAATGGAGGTACCCTTATGATCGAAAAATAAATAGCATACTACTCTAAAAGTTACAAATACGACGTGGATAGTTTCAGTCTTCTCGTAGTTCAACCAAGTAATATCAGTCTAACATCAACAAAGAAAAGATAACTATTGCATTTTTTGTTTCAAAATGCCAAACAGACGCCATCTTTTTTTGTTATTTCTGGTTTTTTGTGCAATTATAGATCATGCACATTTCAAGGAAGTAAAGCCTAATGGAAACGAAAACGGAAAACAGAAAAATGAGGGACCTGCTCCAAAACATAATGTACCAGAACCTTTAAAGAAGGAGGCTCCAAAGACTCAACCGAAGACTTTGAATAAACCGGAATCGAATAAAAAAACAGTACCTGTTGATAAACCAGAAACAAAAAAGCAAGTCGTTTCTGAACAAAAGCCATCTAAGCCAGAAATGGAGATACCAGTTAAGAGTACCCCTTCGTCAAAAAAGAAAGGTCATCTTGAATATATCGGAAATAGTGGAAGTATCGGCCCAATTGATTCTGTCACAGGATTTTTAAGTCCCAAAATATTTATTAATGAGTACCTTCTTAAAAATCGACCTCTACTCATGAAGGGGGCCGGAAAAGTGTCGCCTGCATTCAGTTTATGGAGCGATGCATATTTGAGATCGAAAACTCCTGATGGTCCTAACGGAAATGTTGACACAGAAATTGGTAAAAAGGAGAGTCGGACAGCTGGTACAAAAATTCTTAATTTTAAAGAATTTCTTGACATATATAATACAACTGATATTTACATGGTGAATGGTCTTCCTCATTTCTTAAAACCGGATGTTATTTACCCCTGGAGTTTACAATGCGAAGATTTAAAAGAAAATATTGCTGACATAGTTACTTGGTTTAGCAGCGGTGGGACAAAATCGGTTCTTCATCATGATAGTTATGAAAATATCAACTGTCTTTATAGAGGTACTAAAAGATTAGTTATGATAAATACGACCCAGTATACTGATCTCGAACCAAAAATTATCGATAAACCAAACGGTGCATATTCTTCTATAAATGTTGAAAGTGTGGATCTCGACAAATATCCTTTCATGTCAGGAATTCAATTTTACGAAGCTAACATGGAGCCAGGAGATTGTCTTTATATTCCGTTACGTTGGATGCATCACGTTGTGTCTTTCGGGAGCAATCTTGCGGTCAATCTTTGGTGGGATTCAACTATTAACGAAAAAATTGATCAAAACAAGTGCAACAAAAATTTTGACAAAAGTATTACTCTCGCCGACATTCAAATAAATACAAAATCGATGGGAAAAGAGAATCCGACAGAAATGTCTGACGAGGAATACTTCCAAACAATGGATAATATTCTTGCGAATATAAAGTTTTTAGTTTTTACTTCGGAAAATGAAAATATAAAACCAGCAGCATTTCTAATCGCGCTCACTGGAGAAGAATTCAAGAGTAATAAGAATTTGAAAACTGCTGCGATGAAAGTGATGATCATTTTTTATAAGACAGGTAGTAAATTTGTTGTTGAATCTGATTTTGACAATCTTACAGAGGTAAGAGTAATTACTTTTATTATATATGTCTATGTGCAAATATTATATGCATTCCTATGATAGCTAATATTAAAATTAAAATAGTAAATTAAGTTAATTAAAGAGCTAATTACCAAAATGGTTTATATTATTATAATAATATTATTATTACCTGCTGGTTATACATGAGTGTATAAAGATGTTATATTTATCAAATTTTTCTTTATTTTATGCGGATGCCAACAATAATTAACATCTTTGTTTAACATCCTAGGATGAAATTTTCGTTTACTTATGGTAGCTGCCTTGTGCATAAACAGTAAAATTTAATAAACTGTAGAACAGAACTCGATGCTATGCTATTATCGATTAAAATTCTCTATACTAGGTATATACCTATCATAGATATTTTACTATTTTACTAACATACTATACTATATAAACAATTAAATATCTATGATATACGCCGCACATATTTTAATATTTATATTATAAAACACTAAATTAGTCATTTGTATTCGAAGCAAATCTATTGTATCTATATCAGCAAAATTTATACAGCTATAATTATATATCTGCAATTCATTTTATCGCGTAATATATACGAATAAATAGTAAAGAAAAACATTTATATTATACATTTTAATGAAAAACATTGAAAATACATAAATTTTTAATTTTATCGTTAGATTGGATTACACGTAACATTTAGTTCACGCATGTTAAAATTTCCTTTTATATAATCTGTTCAGTATGTTGATAGGTTTATAGGATTTCAAGGTTACGTTTGATAATATTATATATTTCTCTATTATAATCCATTGTAATGACTTGTAATATAGTAATCTACAACAATTAACACATGCATTTGTATAAATACTGTACAGGTATTATAAAGTTATATGATTTTTAGCCGTTTGTACGTATTTACTATTTGTTTCAATCATTGTAGGGTATTAAAAGGGTTTTGCAGTAGGAATAGTGTAAAATATAAAAAAATTGCGATAAATATTACTTTTAGTATAATTAATTATATATACATTCATAATTATTAATCAACTCAGTTAGTACCCACACCCCACCTTTTGTTAAAAATATGCTAGATTACTAATTTTCCATTCTGTTATGATACACAAAATAAATATAATATGTCTATTGGTCATATTTATTAATCAGATATATCTGAAGTTCTAGAAGTATTATCAGAATAAGCAAGTGCATTTTGTCTGTTACAGACTGAATTCAAATGCAAAAAATTAGGACAATATACTTGTATATAAAAAACAAGTAATAAAATAGACATGTTAAATTATAAAAAAATTGTATGTAAGTAATAGAAAATTTTCAATTATCAGATCAAATTTTATATTGGTGGTTTTGTACAAATAAAGTATAGTACAATAGTAGTACAAGTATAGAGTTGGATGCTGTTTCAACCTTATTAAGTATCTTCAGCAGTCTGCAATCTCGTACTGGTGTAAAATATATTATAGCAGTATACCACCAAATTATTGCGAAGACTCAGACGATTAATAATATAAAAGGATTTGATGTGGAAACATTATATTTATAATGAAGAATAATACAAAATATACAATTCTTTTATTATAGAAAAAACTTGAAAAGCTGTTGACAGTGGCTACAAAGTTCGACGAAATCGCGCAAAGCATTGGTTTAGATACTCTACTGACAAAAGGAATATTGCCTGGTGCCGAGGATCTTCTGCCCTCCCCTACAAGCGAGGCAAATGGGGATGAGTATGCATACGAGAAGAAATCAGGTGGTCTACCCTTCTTCGAAAACGACAAAGTATATAAGGACCTTGGCCCGATGGAGCATACTGAACTTTAGATCTGTTTGAAAACAGCAGGCTACATTTAGTATATTTCCTGAAACTGTTAACTGAAAGTTGTCTGTTTTATATTTTTTAATATTTGTGTTTTGATATTAATTGTATTAAATATTTGAACTATTCTAACTGTATAATATATATATATAAAATTATTAAGTTAACCAAAAATTACGGATGAAATGTGTATAATTTTAATAAATTTATTTCCCTAAATTATCAAATGTTATTTGACAAATATACCGATCGTAAATGTACATGAAAGTTTCTATATTTATGTAAGTATTCAATTTTTTGATTTGTTAATTTTACTAATTTATATAGGTAACATAAACAAATAAATAAATAAATAAATGAAATTATTGTAAAAACATTGCCTTAAATTTGCAATGAAACTGTGCAGGAAAATGATTTTAACAATGATATACTTATGAAATAAAAGAATAAAAATAAAATCAATCATTTTATATATTTTTAATTATAAGAACAAAAACAATCAAGTACTATAATTAGGGTATATATTAAAAGTAAAGAATAATGTTTTATGCATACCTTCTTGGGTAACTTTTGAACACCTTTCCACTTATTTGTCAGCTTCGTTTTGCATTAACACTTGAGTCAGATTGCCCAACGTATTATCTAAATGATGGTTTAACGCCTTCTATTGTCCCACGCATATAAGCTTGGGTGAATAAGGAGCTTGGTATAATAAATGATCCCTTTTTATAGTCTCAATTGTCTCACGTAAAATATCATGAGGGCGGGCATTATCATCGTGTATATATATTTTTTAATTTATCAGATCATAATCAGAATAGGAACGAATAGCATCAGTTAGAAATGTAGTCTGCAATTCTGAATTGACTAGTTGATTTAGCTGAAGCATGCCTAATTGAATATAATAGACCCACTGACTTTAAATACATCAATAATAATACAGAGCACGCACGCCTGTTAACGTATAATTTCGGTTTTAATAAAGAACGACTCTGTAGAAGGGAGCTAGAAGGAAGGTATATACATTTTACATGTAAGGTATTTTGGACATTTATATTTCAGGAACTATATTATAATTATTTAAGTCAAATTGGATTTAAACATAGAATTTTGATAGTAATATAATAATATAAACTGAAAACTATTGCAGAATTTTAAACATATTTCTACTTATAGTGGTTGAGACAAAATTTACCTGTTTTCGATGTGAAATGACAAATAAAATTAAGTAATTTGCAAGTAAGTTTTCCAAATATTGAAAATTAAATCCTTAGGATTATATTACTTTAAAAATTAATGTTATGATCTTTTCAAATTATTATATGGTATATTATATAATCCTGTTATATAATCCTATTAATGCGCAACATTTATAACAAGTTTCGAGCTTATTACATATTAATATACATATATAATTATGCATACTATATAATATGTTAGTACGCATTCAAAAGGCGACTTAGTAAAACATCAAAAAGCTTAAAATAATTTAAAAAGTTGATTATTTCCTGTAACTTTACGACTAGTGAAAACGGTTTATATAAAGCATAGAACAGCAATATGGGTTATTATAATTAATCGCAGGGTAAAAACAAAACTTATAAGGATAGTGACATAAAGTTTTAGCCATTTAGCTGCCTATCGACTGTGGATATTATAATTAAAGTGTCCATTGCTCGTCTTCTCTTAATTGATTGTTCATCTGAAAGAAGATTGAAAAATAATAAATTCCCGAGTATTTATTAAGCCTTTTGAATAATATTTATTATTACTAATCAAAGATACTAAAGAATGACATTAAATAATATGTCATTATTTAGTATCTTTGATACTAATATTGCATAGGTTCATTCATTCATTATTTTATACATTTTAACTTATTAACAATTACTTCACAGTTGTTTTAATATCTCCATTTGCCCGCAAATTTAATCATTTATCAAAAATAAACGTCATTACAACGTCACAAAACGGGAAGTCATAAAACAACGATTTGTAAACAACGGCTAACTGTTTCTGTCGTCAACAAACGTTTCTGTCGTCGACACAAACCAAAACAACAACAGGATAAGAAACGCTTCGGACCTATCCATAGTTTACTTTAGACTTCTATATTCAGAGGAATAGACGTCTAACAAATTTCGCTCCGTTTTAATAATTCCAAGTAGAATAGAATTCCTGTTAGAATAGTCCCAATCTGCAACAAGGAACCCCCAATAAATATTTCTCTTAGACCCTCCAAAACTAATTCCTGCATCGGACTTTGCATTTCCGAAAATAGAAACCTCTGTCAGAGGAAAAATATGGTCTAATACATCACCTACAAATTGTGCCACTCCTTCTAGATCTGGAAAACCCACAGAATGCTCCAATTAAGATACAACAAATACCTTAAATCCGATAAAAGTAATGTCTACGTACCTATACTTACACACCATAACTACACACAAATCGAAGCCCAACAAAACTGATTTGGTAGTTAAAGTTCTCTCGCCAATTTCCATGACAGCTTGCAGAGAAAAGCAACCTAGAAAACATGGATTCATAAACTCTAACCTACTATCAACATCATACCTACCAGGGCCAGGGGTCAACTATATCGTGTTTAATAATTGTCTTCACTTGGTATTTCTCCGTGTGTCTTAATTATTTACTGTCTCTTTTCCTTCCATGAATGGATTAGAATTTCCTATTATTTTCTCTTTGGTTATGAGTTCTAATGATTTATCTATCTCTCTCTCTCTGTACATCCTTCCCCTCATTGGCCATGCATAAAGATAGATTTTCAGACAAGCAAATGTACATGATATAAAGCACTGATATGAAAAATAAATGTTAATCATATTAATTTACACAAGAATAAAATCTACAATAATATAGTATAGCTTAATTATTTAAAAAAGTTTTCACGATAGCGCACAAACCTTGTTTTGGATATATTAATACGAAAATCATGGCAAAACCAGGTTTTTTCGCTATCGGATACATTTCTTTATTAATTAAATTTAATTAAATTTATAAATTAATTTTTTATTAACCATGTTTCTTTCTATTATCAACAAGAATCGTAAGTTCCTTCCTTTTAATATTTATTGAAATAAAAATAATTCGAATAATTTGATTTTTATGGACGATAAGAATTAAATCGCTTCAACAAAATATGTCAATAAACTGTTTTATTTGGTTACATATAGTCTCACCTCCCTTATATATACTCACACATCTCCAGTTGGGAGGTGCGTATAGCTCAGTTGATAAGAGCATTGGCCTAGCGTACAGAAGGTCTCGGGTTCTAATCCCACCCGAGGTTACTCACTTATAGTCGTTTGATTAGTAGGTCTAGACCTGTTTGGTTGGCTCATCTATACGGGATGAATTTATAAAGCTCTCATGACATCAATTTGATTTGCGAGCACTATATACATATATAAAACAAATATAAATATATTTTGGTTATATACAGTTAGATTGTAGTTTTCATTTAGGATAGATAGGTAACCAAACTCTCAAGGTTTGATTTGTATATATGAATTATAGATAATTATCTATTGATAAACTGTCATTGCTGGGAAGCAAATCTTATTTTTAGTTGTACAATTAAGTATGTTAATTCAATTTACGAATATTATATGTATTACAAAGCTATTCCATATTTTTATATACTTAAGTATGTTTATTTAAAAATAATTATTTGTTTATATATATATTTATTTATTCAACAATTTGTACGAAGACAATCAAAGTGAATACGAGAGATGAAACAACAATACAACGAGAACAAAACACGCAGTCACAAAACAGAAATAAAAATAATGACGCTTTAGCAGTTAAAAAATATACATTAGAGAGATAACTGCAGCAAGAGAATTTTAGAGTTTTAGAGGGATAAATAAAATGAATTGATAAGTTATGAATAGTATAGGTGGATGTCCTAAAACAGTGTCTATACTAGTAAATCAGGATTTAGAAATTTTGAATTATGCCAGATATATTATTCGTTATTTGAAAGTGGATAAAAGACATGGTTTTAATAAAGAAAGAAGAAATTGAACAAACAATCTCTGAATGAAGTAGAACAGTTGAAGATATTAGATGAAAAATTGACGTCCTTTTGGTACATAACCAAAACATTGTCAGAGATAATCCATTAAAATGGGGACTATTTGGAAATATTTAACAATTCAATAATTAATTTCCTTTATTTAATGTATGTATCAAATTATATAATAATAATTACGAAATAGTAAATTTTATCAATTTTATTGCCAATTTTAATAATTTGCTGTAAGTAATATATACTGTATTATTATATACTGTTATTTATTATATTAGTTATTATTATTAGTTAGTTATTTATTAGTTAGTTATTATTATTATACTGTATACCCCCCCCTGGGTATTAATCTACCTTGGGAGCCAGAGCTGACTGGAAGGGGGCGGGTCGCAGGTGGCGGATAGCGAAGTGGCCATCAGATATGGTGGTTAGCTGCGATATAAGCAGATTCGTCTGTCAAATAAGCAGTCCCGGACCAACAGCGGTGGTCTCCAAACGGGGAGAGGAGTCAGTGGGTGACGCCGCTGAGTCTTTAAAAACTCTCACAACCCTTTGATGGAACCATGACAAGGCGGGTGTAGGTCGCCTTCAAATAAACCTAGTCCTAGTACTGGGCAGCAGCAGTACTAGTATCTGAAGTTGGCGGAAGAGCCGAACCGTCGGTCAACGGTGGCTTCAGAAGAGCAGGGGGCAGGCCAGTAAACCTGGTTTTGGCTTTTGTACTGCGGTGTGGAAAGGAACGGGAAACTACCACACTACTCTCCCACGAAAACAAATGATGCACGTACAAAACAGAAGAACAAAGCTATGGGCTGTCGGTGCTGAGACCCTCAGGGCATTGAGCAGTCCTAACACTACTGGGGAGGGGATGGCTCCACTGAACGACGAATCGCGTAATGACGGGATCACCCTAAACCCACCAGGGAGGACGATTTCTGATGGTGCGAATGAGGAGCTTGGAGGTAATGCTATCCCGACGGATCAAGAAAATCAAGAAAATCAGATAAAGAAAATGGACGGTAAGGGTGTTTTGACAATGGGTACATGGAATGTAAGGACAATGAATGGATTGGGTAAACTGGAACTGCTACTGAAGGAGGTGAGAAAGTATGACATCAATATCATTGGACTGGCAGAGACGAGACATAAAGGAAGTGAAGGACACTTTGTTAGTGACACAGGGGACATGGTGATACTATCTGGAAGCGAAACAAGACAAAATGGCGTTGGTTTTATTGTGGACAAAATGACATCAAAGTCAGTAATGGGGTACGAGTCACAGAATAACAGAATAATGGCGGTGAGACTAGCAGGAAAGCCATTGAATGTAACAATCATTCAAGTTTACGCCCCGACTTCGACACACACGGACAATGAGGTGGAGAGTTTCTATGACGAGATAAGACAAC
>JAYRBW010063164.1:0-15057 GCA_036023295.1 Invenusta paracnida
CTACGCGACCAGGCTCGTATGGACCGACCGCAAGGACGGCCACAGTAGGCGGGTAGAAGAAGAAGAAGAAGAAGAAGAAGGATACGACCGTCTAGTAGAGCAGAGAGGAGCGAGGATACGACCTTCTAATAGCGTCAAGCAAAGTGAAATGATTGAAAACGAACTCGCGCATTCCTTTTTATACTCCTACAGTTGTGTCATTGGCTGAGCGCTGTCTCGATTCTGATTGGACGCGAGGGGGGGGGGTGAAGTAGAAAGACCCCTACCCTACTACTTTAATTATAATTAAATAGAAAGAATTATTTATATACGAAAGTTATCGGTAAATATGTTGGAATACAATAATTACCAATTAGAAAAGAACGAGAAGTAGAAATGCAACGCACGGCAGGTAAATGACAATTAGGATGGTAAATTATGGATGTATGAATCTGTATACCAAAGAATAATCTACTTAACCCTATTTATACCGAGGTGGGGGTGTGTGAGATGGTAGCCGAGTTTGATAAGCTTCCGTGTATGGATAAGGTTAATATGCAGTGAATTTGAAATAATTATGAAAATAAATGAAAGATTTGTGAATAATTATAACATTCAAGCCACTTGCTTAGTATTGTTGTCATTCTAACCTTTTATCAATTTAATGTTGTCGTGTTGTATTATATGGCTGCATTCTAACTTTCAGTAAGTATAAAAATAGAATGCAATATACTTACACATGGTGCTAAATATATATTAATCCACACGTTAATTAAATGTTATCCCTTAGCTTCGAAGAAAACTAATTAAGCAAACTAATATATCGATTTATTATATATCGATTTATTAGACGAGACGTCGATAAATGATATGCGTAAACTAGTTGAGGAATTTACCTTATATTTTCAATAGTAACACAAGGACGAGTTCAAACAATTTCTATATTGTAATACAAATATTTTTTTTTCCAAAACTAAAAATTATTTATTTCTCTATAAAAATTTATAAACAAATAGATTGACGTATTTCTACAGAATGCATAGAAAGTAAATAATTAATAATTCAATTTAGCTAATTTTTACAATATTTTTGTACAGAAACACTTTTCACTCAGATTGTTATCTCTTTCCTACGTATCATTTTCGTATTTTTTTATATTTCAAGATGCATAATTGGTGATACAGAGGTTAAAATATGCTGATAAAGCATATTTCTGTAAGTGTTAGAATAAATTTAATAAAATTGGATTATAATAAATAAACAGATATTAAAATAATATGTAAATAATATTTCTGTATATGTCTTGAAATTAGAAAACAATTTAATAAATACATTTTTTTAAATATAATTTTTCTAAATTTTGTAAATATTTTTGTAAAAGGTATACTATAAAACAGTACTAGTGAATGTATTATATTGTACTGATTAACTCCTATTAGAAAATAGACTCCTGATTTTTTTTAGTTAACAGAAAGTAATATTTTATAACTACATATTTACTCATATTAACGAAAGGTAAAAATAGTCTGAAATCGTAAATTTTGACGAAAATTCTGTCTGAAACTCTAATAGATCTGCCTCAAGAGAATTTAGAAGAAGAATTTATTTTGAGTGACATACTTGCATTTCTGTTACGCTATCTATAATACTAATGGAATTTAGAGAGGACATCATGTTAGTAAATCAAGAAATTTGATGCCGAAATAAAATATAAGGGTTTTTCATTTCATAAATCGTTTGAATTATTGATAAAAATAAAAGTGAAATATTATAATTATTATAGAAAATATAGAAAATTAAGAATTATATAATATCTTAAAAAGTTCATGGCTTGATAAAATTTGCAATGTAGATTTATGAATAGTTTGTAGTAGCGTGCCATAAATTTGAAAAGAAGGTTCTTCTTAATATACAATTGCAAAGATTTAGTTGAAAAAAATCAGTACAGAATATTTGATTTGATTTATTAATGGCTAAGTAGTACATTTAAGAACTTATAACAAACGATCAATTTGGCGAATTGTACACAGATATTGATAGTCGCTTGTATATATGTGTGTATACGCAGTTCTAATATCCATTTCAATTAGGGAAATATACAATGCCAATAGAGTCACTGCTATATGTATAAGTAGGTACATACAAATATAGAAGAATGAACTTTAAATAAAAGAACGTTTTTCTTTCAATAAGGACAGTCATCAAGTGACCTTGATAAAAAGTGTATCCAATAAAAACGATCGATTGTTTTAAAGAACAGAATATGATAATGCGATTTAGCGAAGTTCTTTAAAATAATACACATGACGTTATTGTTTTTGGTTAACGAATATAACAATATTCGCTCTAAAACTCTTACAAAACTAATAAAAATGTCAATGTTTTGAGTTTATCTAATTATCTTATATTTAGTGTATAATTAAAATAAATGAGATAAAACAATAACTATGAAGTAAGACATTTTCAATGGATATTAATGGAATCCAGAAAAATTCAAGAATGAACGAGTAAAACCATGTTGCTCAACAAGAAAGTCATTACGGTCAATTAGTTTAATTTTAGTGAAAGCACTGTCTTTATGTTTCTCAATTTGAAAGCTACGACTACTAAAAGGCAATCTATATAATTAATTTTTATAGTTAGAGCAACTGCCGTCAGTTACATTTCGAACTTATTTCCTTTATCACGTTGCTTCTACTCTTCTTATATATAGATACGCGAATGACAAAGAGTGACTTACCTTGAATTGCCGTGGTTGAATCTCTTTGCAAAGCACAACGTCCTGTTTCAGGTGAAGTTCCAAATCAGTGAGTGGGCAGAGAACCTCACCAATGATGTCGTCCCGGGAGAATCGATCGAAACTGAGCACCACAAAGTGTAGACTCGTTGCCTTCACCTGTGATTGGTTGAAATACAGCAATACTTTAATCAATGAAATAGTTATATTTTAAGTTCATATGTTATAATATGTATGTGTGTGCGTATGCCGAAAATGAAATGTTATAGACTAAACATCAACTACCCGGACACGACCATGCACAGTTTAGGTGTAATTTTAGTTTTAGTAAACAAAAGAAGTTAAGGAAGTTATAGTCCTTTTCCATGTAAAAACTATAGATATAAAAATTTGAATAGCTATTTCTCTCAGAATCCACCGAGTTAAAACACAAAATTAGGCTCGCAGAAGAATTGATATAATTTACCATAATTCCGCTTTGGTAGGTAAATTAAATATTAGTTCAGCATTATAAATATTTGTAAAATGATGGCATAAACAAAATCTTTATAGGTATACGTACAAACATAAGCATTATTTAAATTTTGGAGAAGATTTTTGCAAGCTGACACATTTCTTCATTATTTTAATTGAGCATTTTTTCATTTAATTGTGATTAAAACATTAAACATTCATTTATGAGATTTCATTTCTTTTCTAATTTAATATCAGATTAAATTAAAACACCTGAATGAGCTTTATACCGTCTTTATTTAGATTTGAATTTTACTAACCCTATTTCGTAATTTGGTTTATGTATTATGTTAATATTTCCTTGAACCAACATATATCAGGAGTAATTTGCGTTTACAAAGACAGGTAATTTAAATTAATTTTCAAGCTATAAGATAGTCATTATTTCAGACAACAAAGATTTGAGAAATATAGACGGTACGTGCTTTGAAGATTTCAAATAGAATGACGTTTGGCTTAATTTTAATATCAAGCTTCTAATTGTATGCTAATTACCTATACTTATTTTTATATATTGGTAGCAGAACATATCTAATGTTTAAATTATAATTTATATAATAAGTATGTAATTAGCTCATATTTAGCAGAAAATTAGACATGTTTGCAATTATTTCAATTTTTGAGGAATTTAAATTCACAATATATAGATATTAAGAATAAATAATAATCTAGACATATTAGAAAATTAATATTTTTAAAACATTTTCAAGGTTGTCATTTCTATTACAATCTTTATATGTTTGTCTTTTTACTAAAAGATTTAATAATATACATATATATGCGCAGTGCTCGAATTAGCACTAGTCCGTTTGCCCGAGGGAAATGAAAGATCTTCTCGGGATATAAGAAATTATTAGGTACTTGCCCGAACTGTTTATGCTCGGACAATAACATTTTTCGCATAACTCTTTCTCATAAATAAGCAAATTGCGAATGGATATACGGATTGAATGAAAAGAGGAACGAAAGTTAAGATGAGTCATTCTGTAATAAATCCGTAAAGTTAATACATAACATTACATAATGAGAGAAATCTATTATTATATATGCCAATAACAAATTATAGTCTACATAATAGATATATAAATCCGATATCTTTGATCGGTTTAAAATTTTATTTGATTTCACGTTAACTCGGAAAAAGTTAATTATTCCATTTCACGGCGGTCATTTTAATTTTAGATTTTCTTTTGTCCACTTCGAATGCTGTGTTAAATTTCGTTAATAGATTTATTGATACATTGATATATTCAACCATCTGCACACCTGGTTGACAGTGATCCCGAAGAAAGTGAAAGTTTCCTCATAAACAGGAGAGGTCGTATTCCTGAGTACTCGGGTCTTCACTCGATGCCTCTTCTCAGGAAGGAGTTGGAGCTTCACGTAGGGGTCCGAGCTACCCATCTGGCCCTCTTTGGCTTGGAGCTCCGTGCACTTTATCACTGTGACTAACAAGACCTGTATGCGTGGGACGAAAAGAAGAGGGAGATCTACTGTTATAATGATGTGGTCATATAAAACGAGACTTAAAGTTCGGTTGACTTTCAAAATTATAATAATCGCAATTAATTAAATAATTCATAGCGTTTTTCATTCACATTCACTTACGAGCCTCTGTATAATGGTTTGTTGCATTCTAATGACTGTAATAGTCAATTTTAGAATGACTTGAGTGACTACCAATTTGATAATCCTCATTACTTTGTAAATTTAAGTCAGGTATTCTGAAATGTTTAGTATAAAAAAGTTAACATTATACACTTTATCGTGTTACTTATAGTGCGTTAAGTTCAATGGTTAGATTTAATGAGTTAATTTGATAAATACCTATATGTATGTCTATGTAATTCTTAACTATTGGTCAATCTTTATGTTCAGTATATCAGAATTTGATGGTTAAATATCCATTATTGATTTTTAAAAGAGTCATTTCAACCTGTTGGTCCTAACTGTAGACTTTTGATATTAACAATATTTGTTTTACTTTATGAATAATATTTGTATTTATTAGTTTATCTCAATGCTTTGATACATTTTAATATGTATTTTGAAAATTTTGAAAATCTTCGTTAACATTTTTTACAACATCAGCTGTTGAGGTGTTTGGACAAGTAAGAACAATAACTACCGATAAGTTTAAAATATAATAGAAATTTATACGAGAGAAGCTAATCAATTACAATACTCGCTTCTTTGCAAAAACTGATAATGAAAAAAGTGAAAAATGGAATTTTAATCTAACTAACGACTGAGAATATGTTCACAATCGTGATATTTATTGTCGATGCAATAATGAATTTTTCGAAATTGTTGTATGGATTCGTAAATTATAAGTTCTTGAAATATTTGCAACTGCTCCAATAGGCGAAGTATAAACCAATATTTAAAGTTTTAAGCTTTTATACATAAACTATTGATTGGTTATGATTTACAATGAAAAGTGACACATTTAGGTACTGCCGTATATTATATCTAAAATGATGGTTTATTGCACTATTTCTCGCAATAAGGTAATGCACAAAGGTTTAAAAGTGGAATAATAACATAAATGTCACAAGCAAATGATCTGTAATTATCCTTTTTGCTCATTGGTTTTAAATATATTATGATGTTTTATCATTTCAAACAGTAAGTTAGAAATAATATTTCATCCATTATGTATTATTATGAAGTTTGTAGAATAAACTTCATTGAGCGATTGTATCTCGATGATTGGACGAATCACTTAATTTAAAGGATATATTTTCATTTTTAGGTTATACACTACTACTGCGATATATTTTTAGAATTCGCTAGTATCATTGAGATAGATTATATCTTGATGGAGCACTACTGCACTTAAAGGGAGAGCAAAAGCTGCCAAAATCTATTGTTTGAGTATTTCCAACTTAAAAACGTTCGTTTATAGGACTCTTTAATTCAACTATTGAAACTGTCGATCAAGCAAGTTATTATTATAGTTCATAGCTATCTCAGTGATGAGCACATTTAAAATTACTTTGAGCTATTTAAAAATAGGCTTCTAACGCTAGCAAAAGTTTTATATGGTTACTCTGTATACATATATATTAAATTATAAATATATCAAGTACGTTAATGCTAAAGTTCACTAAAGTACGTTCACTACATGCAGATTAATATATGTTTTATATACTTTTATTTTCATTATAAATACTTCATATTTCCATTAATATCAATATGCTATTAGATTGATGACTATATATGTATATATAGGAATATAATTACAGCTGTTAATAATTTTATATTTAAATCGCAGTGAATTTTTATCAATCGCGATCTATTGTTAAATCTCAATAATTATGTATTTAGTATTTATTATATTCATAGTATTCACCCATACATATAGTAAACGTATTTTGAATTTAAAAAAGTAATCATAAATAATTTGAATAAAAAATTACACCATTTTGAAATAGACTAATAATTATTTTATATACGGGCATTAGTTGTTCATACTAGTTTTTTGTTATTATTTATACTAAATAATAATATACTATTTTATAAATGTGCCCGGGTGTACAGATTCAAAAGAACTATCAATTTAAAAAAAAATATGACTACTGTTTTCTGGGACAATGTTTTGAAATTATTGTTCTCCTTAAAATATTGTTTGAATAATTTTCATTTAATGATATACAGTGCATTGATGTTAATACATCGTAGAATTAAAAGTTAACCATATACCTATCTGGATACTGAAATCTTTTAACGTTAAAATTGACAGATTTTAATAATATATGAGTTTTACAGATGATGTTAAGATATTAACCTGTATTATATCCATTTAAAATTGTATGTTACTTAATGCTAAATATGGGGCTATAATGCTTATACAATGTAATATGATATGCTATAATATTAATTCATACGGTAACTGCTTGTTACTTAAAAAAGGATAATTACATATATATATACATCGTAACTTTACAGTAAACACTACTATTTTAATCTTTCGCTAAGTGTCCCATTATAAATTATGATTTTATGTATTTTTAAATAAGCATATTAACTTAGTATTTATGCAATTAAAGCAAATTTAGTTTTCAAAACTTTATTGGTGATACTCTACTATTTTATTTAACTGCAGTATAGTTTAGATATAAACAATCCACAGTTACATATAATGTCTATCTTGTTGTACTCGTATATTACTGCTGTTAAATTAAACATCATATCTATATAATCAATGTAAACATTAAATACAAGTTATGATTGTCATTACTCATATTTAATATTTCTTTTCTCTCTAAGTATTACAATATATATAAAATAATATATATATATATATCAATAAACATACTGCATTTTCTATCTACAATATAAATAGTTGAAACGAGATGTTGCTTCTATGATGCGAAGAGAATTTTTGTATTTTCTGATGTATTCATTAATATTTGATTTAAAGAAATTTCGATGTAAAATATGCAAAATATATATACATACATGAAATCCACAAATCTTTGCCAACGTCTACTAATTGCCACACATATTTCATATTCCATCATAATGTGAATTCAGCAAAATTATGAGACATCAAATAAATTCTTTTTTCCATTGCACAGCGCAAGATAATGAATAATAAATATTTTCTTGCATGATCCTTTTTTATATTTATAAACAAACAAAAATGGATGATTATATTGACAGTGTGACTTCTTTGTATATACATTTGTGCAGATAATTATATATATATTTTCCCCTCGTAATAGAATTCCATCACAGGAAAGGTTTTGTTACATCTTTTCATACCTATAAATATTGGAATTAACGAAGGCAGAGCTCTGTAGTGCTTATAGTCACAATAGAATGCTATGTCTTTTAAATGAATAAACAGATAATTGCGTGTTTTTTATATAAGCCAATGGTACTAGCATTTTATTTTATAACGTTTAGTTCCGAATTCGAAAGGTTTTAATGCAGTGTACTTTTCTAGTCAATTGGATACTAATATTAATTATTGTATGACATATACATATAAAATGATAATGCTATAAAGAATAATTGGAGCAGTCTTTTTTGTGCGAATTTACAACATGATAGAGAAATAATTTGATTGTGTATTTTTATGTTATTCTTTGTGCCTACGCATTCGGAGAATTTGTTTGATATAAGTGAACAGAAACTCAGTCTATATATTATAATAACAGTACATTTCCCGCATATTGTTAGTTGTAAGAAAATAATAATATATTATACTATATATATATAAGAATGTACAATATTTTAAAATCGAATCATGGGTTCCTCCTGCTTCCAAAATTAATAATTACTAATTACTAAAAAAAATTAAAATTCAAAAAATAATTTTATTCTAAAAAAGAGCATAAAAATGAGCTTAGAAGATAGTTTTTACCTAAAGTCTTTATATAAACTTATTATACTTTACATTCAGATACTCTTTCTTCTCTGAATAAACTCTTTACTTTTTTCATAGAATTTTTGTCATTTATTTACAAGTATAAAAATTTAAAGTAACATTCAATTAGTATCAAATACATTGTACAAATTAATAGTGAGTAAACATTAAATGTCTTACAAAATGTTATAATGTTATATATAATTCTTCAAAGTACATAGGGAACCAAATCAGCCTAACAGAAGTCACGCAATTAATGAAGATAACTCAGTTATAAAGTGAAAGAACCAAATACTTGACCAAACACCAAATGCTTACAACGTAGTAATCGATAATTTAAAACGATGTTATCACAATATATTGCCTTATTTAATATTTCTTAAGTAATAGATTCATTGCTTTTCCCTTTTATTTATCCTGCTTATCAAAGAAGATCAAACTAAAAATAATTGTATTTTTATATTATAATTCTATAATTTTCTAAAATCCACGATTTATTTATTATAGATAACATTAACAATTTTGTGCTGTAAATTGTAAATTTGGATTTAAATTTACAATTCCATGATAATAAAATACACATATTTCATTTTTTAAAAGTGTTCATGAAACTTGTTCTTTCAATGGGTATAATTTTAAAATTTCTACAAATTAATTATTTTGACTAAACAATGCTACTCAATCATTTTTTGTCAAATATTTTTTTATAATATTGTAATATTGTCACTAGTTAGATGTTAATGATTGCATTAATGGCCGGATGAAACAAATTTCCTTAATTTATTTCTCAAGTTTATATTATTTCGCAAAAAGTTGCAGAGCATAACTTATTCATTGGTACTTCAAAAAACTAGACAATTTATAAACAAAATATGAAGAACTTATGACAACCGCAGAATATGAAAATTAATATTTTGATAGAAACGAATAGTCACTGACCTGCTTCTGATTGTCATAATTGACAGAGAAGTGGATCTGGCCCAATGGTAATTGCTCTCCTGGCGAGCCCACAGCGGCAGTGTCACGGTCTGGTGATGCTAGATGTCGAGATGCTCCATCAGGAGGGGTAGTGGGCGAAACCCCCTTGCTGGAACCTCGTGAGCCCGAGCGGACCATGCCCCCAGCACCTCCCTTTCCGCCGGCTGAGGGACACAGTGGAGAGATATCGCGACTGTGAATGCCTGACCCACTGGAGGACTTGCTCCGGAGGCTCCAGGAGGACTTCTTGTACCCCGGTCCCCCTGGACCCCCCTCTTCCAATAGTCCGCGCTTTATCGCCGCAGATAGACGCTGGCTGGAGCGGGTCTCCTTGCGACGTTTGTAGAGCTTGTAAGCCCAGGCGGTGGATCCAATAGCTGCTGCCAGCGTACCAATAACGATCGCTGCCACTGCCCCGGCGCTGATAAACGTGGCGCCACCTGATTGAATGAAAGAGTGGATCGATTGAGTGGTGGGTTGCATCTTGAGGAGATGGCATTACATTGGCTATTTAAGTTTACTTGTCTGCAACTGTTCACTTTTCTACATATTATATGGAGGAATGCAGGGTGTTGAATTTTATCTACGCATAAAATAAATAAATCAATGTTTCATATTGGAAAGCTATTGATCTTCAAAGCGCATCTTGTTAATAGGTAATTTAGTTCACAAAATCGATTAATTATTATTAATTATATAATCGTAGTTATTCTGCAGCGCATAAAATAATAATACTATGATCACTGTCAATACCATAGATATAAATATACTTTAAATAAACTAGAGTGGCAAACTTCTAGAAAATTAGTTAGGTACTAGTTACAATTATTATTTTTTAGTTAATCTATAGTTATGGTCAATACTCTATTTGATTCAGCTCACCGCTAAAAATGTCAATATCAGTTTTGATTTGATCATTAAAATATATGCAACTGCTTTTGAGAATTTGCAATTCTTAATTGGCTACACAAAAGTTTTTGCCATTTTGATTCAATGAGAATCCCTGACTTGGAGATACTCACAGCATATCGGGAGATAAAGCAATTGAAAGGAACTATCCAGTTTATCCGAGATACAATGAAGAAAAGTTCAAAATGCTGTTCATGAAAATTCGTAAGGTGGAGATTAATAAGGCAGTTCAATAGGAAAACTCCGATTATGCGGTTGACAAAGCTTGAGATAAAAAGCATCCTCTCAAAAATCCTTTTATAGCTGAGTGAAATATTCTGAAGACTATTCTAAGGCTGCCCAAATAGGATTGGTGATATTGCCACGAAATATTGCAAACTAGCTTAAGCTATTGAAGTCCTTTACAATTATTGTGAAACTGACTTGCCAGATCACTCAATTTTCAGGCAAAGAGATTGATAAGTGGAGACATCTCTGGAGCAGAATTCAGAAAGGTAAAGAACTGCCAATTTCAATGGCAGATCCAGCACAAAGATATTTCCACTCAAACTTTCCCAAATATAGTCTACATTTTGAGGCCCCTACTAATTCTTACTAACAGTAGAACGTGCAAAATGAAGTCTTCGGTTAAAAAAATTGCAAATTCAGCACAATGGATAAGCAAAGACTAAATTCATTATTAATACTATTTTACATCAAGACATTATAGTTGTCAATGGGAGTCAATGGGAGTCAAACATAATCAAAGTCAAAGCCTTGGAGAATAAAATTGATAAATAATTTTGAATTACTTTGGTTACTGTAGTATATAATACCCTATATATTATTAGTATTATAATTAGTTCTGTGTATATTTCAAATCTATTTAAATATCATAAACTTTTATCCGTGATAAATGTATATTGAAGGGATACTCTGTTGATTATATTGTTTATATGTTTACTCATAAATTTATATTTCTCTACATAATCTTTTTATAAGTATATTATATATTTCCTCATTCCGTATATTTGAGATATCTAGTAGAAATAAACTAGTAGATAAATTCTCATCCATACTTTATTTGCATTACGTTAAATTCTTATAATTCATATTTGTATTGTAAGTATATATGCTTGTATATCTACCGATATATATATTATAATTTTCCAAGTTTAGTATTCCATATATATACACTGACTGCTGTTCATCAACAGATTTTATATAACAATTTTAATAGAAACTTAATATGTGCTCAGTTTAAAAAATCGATTTCCTGAAATATTACCGCGTCTATTTGACACATAGTACATAAAAGCCTTCTATGTATATATGTATATACGAATGCACATGACCCTAGAAAAATCTTGAATACGAACCCGATACTGTCAAAGAGTTAGAGAGATATTTCATTCAAAGGCTTTCATATATAGTATATATATATATACTAATATCACAAACTTAATTTTTTTGAAGTATAATAACCTGCACAATATAAATATTAAAATAAGTATCAGCCTATATTATTTTAATTAAACGGGGTGAATTCTCAATTTTGTGCATTGTAGATTATTATAATAATTTTAATAATAATAATAATCAAGAAAGTGAAATAAATATTTTATTTTTATTTAAACTATGTTGATTTAAAGATTTTTAACACATCTTATTTGTTCATTGAGACAAACTTTTCGTGTCATAAAAGGTATGATTCTTTTATTTCATAATTATAGCTAAATATATATAATTATATATTTGTGAAATTATTATATTTATTACATTATTATTTGCGATTCTTAAAATTTTTAGAATACGTTGAAATCATATTTTTAAATCTTCATATTTGACAAAATCTTCATATTTTGTCGAATTCTAAACCTTGTTTTATTTTTAAACATTCAACCGTTACAAAAATACCACAAATTTAAGCATTGTTGATAATACAAAACACTAATTCTTTATATTGATAAACTATGTTTTAACCTTCATTATTAAAAATATTTTGGTGAATTTTTATAAATTTTTATATTTGTATATTAATTGAAATTAATATAATTGTTATTGTACATTAAATTTAAAAAACTTTTTGTATATGAATTCATTTTAAATTTAAAAATTTACACATCATTGCATATATGATAAGCTATTTATTTCATGCAAGAATAGTTTTATTTCAAAATAAAATTAAAAAATGATACACAAATATTATCTATGTAATTCAATTTAAAATAAGTTTGGTGCTACTTGTTATCTAAAATTCGATGTTAGCTTAATACTTACTTCCACGAATAAAAAGAGTAATTATAGGAAACTGCGCCTGAAAATTCTTTCAATAAACGAAACGCTTGACAAGTTTCTTTTGTTACAACTGTCATACAGGACAGGCGGGGGGGGAGAGGAAAGCATGTGACGTATAGAGGAAAAGTTTAGTTGGTAACTGAGGTTTAACAGGTTGAAATGACAGTAGAATTACTAATGTTAAATGTTAACCCAATCTTTACATTGAATGCTTTGTATTCTTTCGTTATATGCTACACAGTATATTTAATTAATTATCTAATAAATAAAATTTCTGATTAACTAATTTCAAATTATTATAGATATCATTCGATAATAAAAATATACAACAGGTGAAAAATGGCCTTATAGCTGTGTTAAAACTTAAATAGAAGTAATTTCGATTTCTAGGCAGTCCAAGCACGCATATAATTGCTTAGTTATCGGTATAATATAATTATACTATTATTTTGAACTGCAAAACAAGTATATAACATAGTTTTTAAAAACTATATATTTACAGATGTGAGTTACATTCATACAAGCACTTGCTGTATATTGTAGTTCGGAAAAACACATTTTAATTATCTTGTTTTATATTCCAAAAATAAGATTGATGATGTTGTATGAATTGTTTACAATTAAATCTACAAATTCGTTATATGGTGTCTTATATGTTTGCCTTTAATGAACACTTTAGGATAAGTGTATCTTTAAAGTAGTCACTTTGGGAATTAAAAAATTACTATTAACACATTTATAAGTATAGTTATACTAAGCATCTTAGTATGCAATATTTATTTTAGATATATAAAATAAAGTTGAATACAGTTAAAGCTTTAAATGTATATACATATTAAAGAAAAACTTGCATTATTATAAATAACATTTAAATACATATATATATGCAAATTAAATTGTACATCACTAACATGGCTGTTAAAATTTTAAACACATCAATAATTTTTGACGTAATTTTTTTGAATTGTGCCCTACATGTGTATATACATATATATCTAACAATGTCAGGTAATCACGTATATTTTTGACATATTTTTTTTATAAAGAAACGTTTTATAGGCATATATAAATTATTTATTGTTATGATTTACCAAAATATGTACATATCCACTTCATAAATTAAAAAAATATAAATATTTTAAACTAAAATTTTCAGTAAATTTATCCTATAAATAATATTTAGACTTATGTATTACTTCATAAATAGTCAAACATTTTAAAATTTTAAATATTGATGTCCATGAAAATCATAATTTTTTAGAATTATTAACTTTCTTATATTACATTCTAACTTTCTATTACAGATTAGTCTTCTGCATATATTTATATTATAGTTATAGATATTATGTTTTCGTTTCAGAAGATAAAATTAAATATATTTGTGTGATATATCTATATTAAGATGAATATATATGTATCAAGAGATTATTGATTCAAATAAATTTATATAAACTTATTAACATTTAAAAAGTTTTGAACAAACATATCTTGTCGGCTATATATAAAGGTAAAAAATATAAAAGAATATTCCTACTAGAAATAATAGGAAATCACGTTTATTAATACAAAACTAATAATTTTCTCACGTTTCTTAAATTTGAATCTGCTAAAACAATATATGTATATATATATATCTAGCGACAAATATGAATATATATACAGAACTTGCAATGACAAAACGTGACTATAGAGATACAGGCCTGCTCTATAAATTTTAATAAACTCACATCCGTAACTTGTGTTTGCGATAAGAAATTTAATATTACCTCGAGCATAGTCCATTTAAATAAACGAAGAGGCAGTATGCCATACACTAGGATGTGAGTCTAAAAATTGCTTCTTCTGTGTGTGTGTGCGTGTGGAATTTTATCGACTTCTCAAAATATATAAAGATAAGCAAGGTTGACATTTGGCGACACTGACATTGTAATATATTGTCAGGACGCAGATGTATTAACATCAAGAAGATTAAAAGCAAATACCAAGTAATAAAAACAAACAGCTATGTGTATGAATTAACTTCTTCGGCGACGTTTTTTTTAAACGTCTGTACGTAATTAATAGAGATTTTAAGAATAATGTAACCTACAAGTAAAAGCAAAGAAAGTGGTGTAGAGTGGATACAAAGAGTGTTGAAAATGTTAATTGTATTAAAACTAAACTTATCGTATAATTTGTTAAGTGTTAAGTAACACATACTCATTTTGAATCATAGACTTAGGAAGAAGGGAGCCAGGGGGCCAGTGGCCCCTTCATATTGCGCTCTGGGGGGGGGGGGGGGGGGGGC
>JAYRBW010063164.1:15067-29966 GCA_036023295.1 Invenusta paracnida
CCCCCCCCCCTCCCAAAAATTATCAGGCAAAATTCAATACATTTTTATGTATAAAATTAAACTATATAATTCAAATCCCCCTAAATCCCTATGGCACCCCTCAACACTATGGCCCCCCCTGCTTTTAAAATCTTCATTCGTGCCTGTGAATTACCTATTGAAATATGTGCTACCTATATTAAAATATTAAAAATATGATATATATTTTCTAATTAAAGGAATAAAATTATTGAGATCCCAAGGTTACGAAAAATGACTATACAGAATTAATACAGAATTAATGTAGAAATAATATTTGTAATATTTTTCTTTGCTTACGATAAGTATTGTTATCCTATTGAAATTCTAAAAAATAACACGATTCTATTAAAATGATTAGAAAATGTTTGTGTAGAGATTATTCAAATACATACATAATCTATTTTCCTATGTTTATATACATAATAAAACGAATGTGAAGCTTATAAATAATACTGTAACCTTTCACTCGTTATACGAAAAATGTTATATGCTCGCCTTTTTTTATTCCTTAGTTTTCTATGTTTATTAAAAAACTGAATATAAACTAGTTTTCTTGATCTCATAGTTTCAAAGCGATGTATGGTGAATGTATAATATGGGAAATATACGCAGCATACATGTGATTTTAGCCTGGCCCTGAATCTGATATGTACTGGCATAACTTGTCTATAATATTCTTATACTAAAGCTTGGGGTTACTGGTGAAGAGAGGAGGTGGGGAGAGGGGGAGGGGGTGGGGGTGGGCAAGGAACTTTCCGTCACAGAGAAACAACATATATCAATAAAAAGAATTGACGTCGTCTCAATTTGGTATGAATAATTCATCTCCTAGTTGATCTCAAGCCAGTTTGAGTGCTGAACTAGTGGGTTTTGCCATAATAGATTTATTGATTGTTCCGACTATAGATTGGGTATGTTGCATACCATAAGGTACATATTATACTAAATTCGGTTACAAGAAAAAAGGAGCAGAAGATTTGGATATAATTTAGTGAATTATTCAATGGAAGATTCGAGCGGAGTTTAGAAAGATACCTTTTGATTTTCAGTTTTAACATTGAATGTAGAGATGAGAAATTTGGGGGACATTTTCTGTTATTAATAATATCTGATAATTTCAGATTAAATCAACTATTATCCTTTAAGAAAGAAATATAGAATAATTAATTTAATATAAAATATTATCATAAAATTTGAAAAAAATAAAATAAATAGGGATTCCATACGACTACAACTATTATAATGTTATAGGGCAGTGTTGTATATAACTTTGTGGGTACTTTACGTTGCAATAATTGGACTTACTATTATGTTATAATAATTATTGCCTAACTATGGTTAAAGAAAACAATCGAAACGTTTTTTGAAATCTTCCTTTTTGAATTTTAACATATTTAACCCCTTATTTAATTTAGAAAATCGGTTATAAAATGCCTTACTAATCTATCATTTTTAGTGTTAGAAACGCACAGCCAGCATATATTTATTTAATTAATATTACGTTGTAGACATTTAACTTTGAGAATTTATTTAAGCGAAATAAATATTTCTCCTGTATAACGGTTAATATTAGTAATGAAATATATAAGTACAATATGCTTTTGAATCAGTAGTTGAGTTTATACCTAATTTTGTCAAATTATAGGGGGTTATTTTCATTTGCAAACTTATTTATTTTATATATGTATTATATAGGTTTACAGACAATACTATTATTATATTAGTCTTTAATAATGAATTTGAAAGAAGAAAAACTACTACTTTATAAATATAAAAATATAGACTAAATAAATATGCTTAGGTATATTTAATGCTCTTATTATTATATGCTTTTATTAATTATATCTCAGAATATGTTTCAAATAAAACATATTACACGGTAGCTAAAATAAAACATGATTTATTCAAATGCAAATCGATAAAAATTATAAAACCTTTCAATAGTATTTATACCTTAAGATGAGCAGTATATGTATTCAATACATTTATTAAGATCAATTTAATTTTGATCAACAAAGTATATAACGTAATACTTAACAAACTTTATGTTAAAAAGAAAGCATTGAAACATTTACTGCCATACATTCGTTTTTGTTAAAAATGATAACTTTCTTTATTGAATTATATCGTCATTAAACCAGGTCACACAAACGTTGATAGAGAAATATTTATTTTATCAATTCTTTTAGAAATAGAGTAAGAATATGAAAGTCGAAGAAAAATAGAAATGATGAAGAAACAACTTACATCAATTTTAGAACAAAGACTTAATTAATAGGAAATTAATGTAATAAAGTATATCAAAAGACATCTATTTTTTGTTTTATTTGCAAAAAATGCGTTAAACAAATTTGAAGCTGGAGCACAGCTGCAGCTGCTATCCTTGATTTTCAGAAAATAGCTTCCATTAAAAAATTCTTTATCTTCCAACCGTATTAAAAAAATATATCTTCTCAAGCATCGATGTTTAATTAAATATCTAATTACTTGAATTATTCTAGCATATTTATTGGATACATCCAGATTAATTTAAGTCTAGACAATTATTTTTTCTTGAAAATCTTTCATTTATATATGAAAAGTAGAAAAACACTCCTTTTATTGGAAAATCAATAGAATTATGTTAATTGAGATTTATTACTACAAGCATATAGAAAGAGCAAAAAATATGAGTTTGATTATTTTGAAACAATATATATATCTAATCAGAACATTAAGTATTATCTAATTAACTGAAGAAAGTTATGTTGTTCGTGTTACTTACTGTTTTTGATAAATATTTTGTATAATATTTATAATGTTTTATTGCAATGCTTAAATGACAAAAATAAACCGATATAAATTGAATATACACATATGTATATAGAATTATGGGACACAATATTGCGCGTTTTCTGAATAAGAAAAGAAATTTTATAAAAGTTTTTAATTTCTTTTATTCGTTTTTGAAATGCTATAAAAACTTTAGACATAAAAAATAACAAATTAATAATATTTTTATAAGATAAACTAATAATATAATGTATTAAATTAATCTATATATACATAGGTTACAAATATGTAATAAATTTTAAAATCCTTTTCTTTATTAACACATTATAGAATGAAATTCTACATTAAAGTAAAAAAGAAAAATTCAATAATAAAACTGTATTTTTGGTCGAAACATGTTTTCAATTTAAATTTAAACACGTTTATAGTTTTCTTTCGTTACATCGCACATAATTATATTGTGTAGAAATAACAGAATACAAAATTACCATATATAATAAACAAAATCTTGTCCGATAAATTTAAAATAAGAATTTGTTGTAGGTATATTATAAAAAGTTTACTTAATGACTTCAAGTTTGAGCAGTTAAACATAAGCCAATTTTATGTTACTTTTTTAATTTTGTAGAAAATATGAAAAGCGTATATATTTTGAACATTCTATGAAGAAAGAAAAAGTATTGAGATTTTCAAAGCTTGCTTCTCTAAAATCCATTATTTCACTTTCAAAAACCCACAGCGAAAGCATTTGTTACATAAATAGAATCTCTTACACTCACATTCTCTTTCCTCAAATTGCCAAGCATCCTAATGCCCTTCTCTTTCAATTTATTTATCCTCTATTACAAATTGTCAATTCTTATTAGAATTCTGATAAGTAGCTTCTAGCTAAACAACCCAACACGTTTATTGATTACCTATATTTGACAACACTTGTAAAATATAATACGTGATGTATTTCAAATAAAATACTTGTTGCGGATGCCTTTCGTAAATGATTTTATGTTGCTTTGATAATGTAATAATTATAATTTAAAATAAATATAAATGCACATATTTAAGTTAAATATTTATAATTATATTTTTGTTTTACGTAGATTGGAAATTGGGCGTAAATTTATATATTTACCTAATTAAATTTCCATTCAAAATGTATTATTGCGTATTTGGGTGCGGAAATTTTCTTGTAAATAAGAAATTATAATATAACAATTGATTTACATAAAAACGTATACTGATAGACTGTTTAATCTTTTACAAAACATGGCCTTTTTAAGTTGTAAGAATTTTTAGAAGATAATTCAACACTAATATGTATATAAAATTGATAAAGTTTGATATTTAATTATGTAATTGCGATGTAATATTTTAATATTTTGTGATTCTAAAAAAGATTTATATTTGAAAAATGTTTTATTTAATATACACTGTAAGCAAATATGTCAAATGTAAAAATAAGTTCGAATTTCAAACAAGCCGAGTACTTGGAACATAAATTTCCGGTTGGGAAATATTTATACTTTATCAAATTAAAGCTACGTGTGATGAAATTTGTCTTAAATATTATAATGTAAACATAGTACCTAAAACGTTTTTCAAATCATTTGCACCAAATAATTATTTATTAAAAATGGAAAAACATCTCTCAAACTTATATTTTAGAAGATATTTGAAAAATAATCCATACCAGAAGGCAATTACTTGATAAGTCGATGTATATAATCATACAACTTGTACTTAAATATTAATGCAATTTAAAAAAGAAATAACCATTTAAAGCTGATGTGATCAATCATAACTCATGCCACTTTCCAAACATAAAATTAAAATAACTTAAACAAATATTTTTTCAATCTATATAATTCTTCTAATCGAAGCAGAGTCATCATATCATCCAACAATGCAAATGCCCTTCTCCCTAAATAGTTCACTTTAAACCTTAAAGCAGTATTGCGCATTAGTATAGGACAACATTCTTATTACGAGTTCGCCATCTGTTATCGTTATTAACTGTATTTGAAATAAATTAAATTAAACACAGAGTAATTCAAACTTGATTTACTTATTATATGCTCACGAGATTTTTGTTCACGACGTTAAGTTTCTGGTCGAATGATTTCCCATTCTGTAGCTGCTTATACTCAATGGAAACTGGCGTTATAATTGATAATAACCGGTTTCATTGAGGAAGACGTTTTTACTTCTGGTTTTAGTTAATGAGGAATGTATGTCTTCAAGTAGTTTTACTACTTGAGATGGAGAATAAAATAAAATTATTAAAGATATTATCACGCAGAAGTTTTATTTTGTCGACTTTCAAATTCACTACAAAGGAAGTTATTCAGCGAAATTAAGTTTTTTTCCTATGTTTTACATTGACATGCAATAAATATGCGTTGTAGTGACGTTATATTAAAGGCAAAATAATTTCTGTTGCTTGAAATTTATGTGTGTGGCAATGTGTCAATACATGAATGGTTTTGAGAATTTATATAGCATATTACTCAACATCAGATCACATTGTTCCGTTATTGGAAAACTGTCATTATATAGTTAAGATTTTAACTTTAATAAAATAATTGAACTTATGAATTTTATTAAATTGATGCCACTTTCATCAAGATTATTGAATATTAATTATTAGTGAGCTACTAATTAGTTTTGTAATTATTTCTTTTTAAATTTCAAAGACATTAAATCAAAATCAAAATCATTAGCTAATGAATTATAGCATGGTAATCTTTAATGCTTAATTTTTACGTTCAAATAAAATGTCTAACATCTGCTGAATCAAGTATTTATCAATGATTGAATTATATTATATTATTATTAGAAAAGCAATATTTTCTTAGATAAAACTCCGTTTTGAAGTAGTTTGCTCGACAAATATTATCAAATTAACCATTTAAAATTTTTTAAATAAGAATTTCATTAATATATAGAATAATTCCAAAATAGTGTTTTGCTTATTCTTTTATAACGCAGTAATCTACACCACATAAAATATTAAGTAACATTATAATTGTGTATTCTGTAATTTGTTTTACAAATTTTACAAATTTATCCTTATTTAAAAAATTGTGTAAATCGTTATAGTTCTCGTAGGAAATTTAATAAATGCTATAATATTTAAATGAATAAAGAAAATTAAACAGTTTAGATATATTTAAACAAATGATTTTGTTCAAAAATTATAACAAATAAGAATTCAAAATTGACTAAATAGAACAAATTTTACTTCAATTAAATTGACAATTCAATTTCGTTATAATTAATTCAATTAGAGCATTAATAAATGTAAAATTGTTGAGTAAGTCAATTTTTTGTAGAATTGATAAATCTTCAGTAGTGACAATAGTAATTAAATGTCTTATTCGACCGGCTAATTAAGCTTGCTATCATGCCACTGAGTAATTAACGGAAGGATTCTTCAAATCAAGTAAGTAAACTGTAAAGAAATGCATTTTTTGCTTTATCAACATTCTTCTAGCATCCGTAAAAATTATTTAAAAATATAGGATTTTACACGATACCTACAATATATTAATGTCTATATGGAAATGTTCAAATTTGATAAAAAAAGAAAAAGATTTTGATACGTGTAACAGTAAAATAAAAAATAAATATATAATAAAACATTTGGATATACGTATATGTTTATATTTATTAAAATTGAAGTGTTTCTGTTAAATTATGAGCTATACTCATATTTATCTAATGTCACATTTTATCACGATATCATTAAATATCCGTATATTAATCGCTCTTAAAAGAATATTTGATTTAGTATGAAATTTAACATAATTTTGTAAAAAAATATGAATAAAAATAAAAAGGAACTATTTCTAAAAAGAAATTAAGAACATATTGCAGCTAATGTGAGCAAAGGTAAAAAGCGAAAATACTTAAATAGTGAGTGACCATTTGATATATACTTCAATACTTTAAAAATTAACAAAGAATTAATATTAATTTTTTAAATAGTTGGTATACCTTTCCTGGTTCCAATTTATATATTTCGTTTAATAAAATAAATAACAATCATGTATTTATAATTTCTTAACATGTAAATTCTCCCAGAATTTCCGGAGCTTTATGTAATCTATTGAAAATATATTTTCGCAAATTATTATTATTAAATGATTGGCAATTATAGGAAAGAGTTATTTTCTTTTTTATGAATTTAATTATACTTATTATGCGGTCAACCTTAGACCGTTAAAACTTTAACTCATATTTTATATTACTCTTATTTATAAAACGAAATAAAAAAACATTTACCAATTTATGTATGTTTAAAGAACCTTTTACAAACAAAATATTACTTTAAGTATATAACTCAGGAAAGATATAAATATTTTTAATTTGAGAAAATAAATGAAATAATTTTGATAACTATGAGCATTATAACTATGTAAGTACCTACTCCCGAAATAATTTCCTTATATGTATATGTTAATATACTTAGTGCACTGTCGAAATCTTTTGAGTATAAAATTAAATTAAAATTATTACAAACATAAATTTTACAATTATTAGAGAAAATTTGATTTATATTATCCTATATTATATGTATATACTGTTCAAGGCAGGAATCCAGGAATGCTTATAGGTCTATACTACTATAATTCAATTAATACATATTATAGAAGAGAGAAGAAATTCTATTATTTCAATTATTGCTTATATCACTAGGTAGGTATATTTCTTACGCGGCACTACTCTATATTATACAGGGAGCTTTTTAAATAAACAAGGTGCAGAATATTCCATTTTCATTTAAACACATGATTTAAATTTTATTTTGTGAATATCGTATCCAACAAACCTTTTGAAGTCAAACATTTATCGACGTACGTAATATTGATGCTCTGCATATATTTATAAATTCATAAATATATAAATAATAATATGGATTTTTTATTGAATAAGCACGCAGTATTTTCTTATATAACCGAGTTAGTTTATTGAGAAATCCCTCTTATACTCCACAGTTTAGACTTATCTCTGAATAGTATTTATAAAATAAAAACTTTGTGTGACTTAGAATGATAAATGATATCGTTTTGCACTTTATCCAGATAAATATTAAAATCGCCAAATACAAATTTTTTTTTAATGGTCTAAATATAAACATATGCAATATAGTTGATTACCGAATGATATAATACCGTTAAAAAATAAAGTTACGAAATTATAAAAAAGAAATAAAGTATTAACGAATGGAAGATAAAATGTGAGATTAAACTAAATCGATATATGCGTCGTTAATAAAAGGTAGATTATAAAAGATATACGATATCCATGGACAAAAATATATTTTAATTGTTTGTTATACACATGCATTATGATTTGTTCTCTTAATTAGCATCAATAAAATGCATATTATTATAATACCTACTTATATCGTACATAATTAATCCGCAATCTCCTGTTTATTTACTCTACCTTCAAAAGCGCAAACTAAAACGGTATCCATAGGAATTAAAGTGATGTCTAATTCAATTTTGAATAAGTAGGTATATGAACTTCATTAGCTCACTTCATAATAGAGGTTTGCATTTAAATTATTGCAAGTATTGTAGATTTTTCTATTTCAATTGATGTATTTTAGTTATAAAGCAAGTGTCTCGCTGAATATGGAATAATTGTATCGATAATAATTTATTCACGATATACTCTAAATAGTAATAAAAGTCAAATGAGTTTTTAAATTATTGATCGTGCATATATGTACGTATACAGTTTAATATTACTATTGTATTCCCTTGATTCTTTTCTACCACAATCCTTTAAAGTTTTCTACATAATTATATAGATGCATACAACTAAAATATATTGTAAATAATTATAATGAATGATATATATACATATATCGATATATTGTAATAACTATGTAGTTCAGATTATATACCCAATTATTTAAATAGTTAATAACAGATACCTAAACTTATTTAATAAGAAATATTTATATAAGTCCTTACTTCTATTATTCCCAAATCAACTTTAACAATTTTTAAAGTATGTTTGTGATGTTTTCTTAAACAATATTTTGTACCGAATTAAAAAGTAAAAGAAACTTTATGATTTGCCCTAATTAATTAAGAAAAATATATATTATTAAAACATTTCTCTTCATTTATTACAAAAATATTTGTTGAATTAATTCACAGAAAAAAATAGAAAAACAAATTATAATCTAAATATGTATTCTTTCAAGAGATATTTAATTAAAGCTTTTATCAAAATCAACGAGCTGTTAAAAACTAGCATTTGAACAATTCTTTATAATTTCGACTATGTAGCTAATAAACTAGAATGTATGATTGAACATCTTTTACTGTAATAAATGTTGCAGTTTATAAATGAAATACTAGTTAAAAATTGAGACTTTTAGCGATTATAAAATATATAGAGTTTACAAAGATGCTACTATATTTGTATTTAATAAAATTTTGAAAGTAAATTTTGAATATAACATAAAATATCTCATCTAAATAGGCAACATAGTACCTAGTTACATTTTATTAATGTAAATGTAGAAATAAAATAGAAAATATTTAATAAAAGCAAATACTCAAATTAGTTTTTTTACCTCTAGTACAATTTTTATTTTTATATCAATGATAGGCACGCTTTTCAAATTGAAAATAATACCTATTTGTATCATACTTTTTAAATTTTTACACAATTTCTGTACATTTAAATCATGAAAGTCAATATAATATCTTCTTACTTTATAAACTTATAATACGAGTAGGTACATATATTCTGCTACTATTTAAAAAAACTTGAATTCTGAAATAACACCTACAAATCAATTATATTTTGATTTATGCATAATTAAAACAATTTTTTATAATCTAGATAAATCTAGATATAGGTACAATTATTATATATTTTAGCATACATAGGTATATATTCAGAATATCGATTAGTATCGATTAAGCAAAAATAATGGATTTGTTACAACGAATATTTCACAGAAATATCATGTAAAATTGAAATAATTATATGTGTTAATTTTTTAACATAAATGAAATCCTGATATTTTTTAGTGGTTATAGATTGAGATCTACCTGTACACGCACATATATATATATATATATTAATATCCATATACTAATACAAAATTAAAGCGGAATTGACATATATTTATAACTTATATTGTATTACTTAAATTGGAGTCTGATTAAATTAAAGGTTTAGATAAAATATAAAAGAAGATATATACTCAATGGATCAATATCAGTTTTATTCACTTTAAAACACTTAATTCTGAAAAAATATTCAAATACACAATACAAAACGTCGTATTAATGATAAATTACTGAAAACTAGCATTCTCTATCAATTTTAAAGAGTATCTATAAAGCTGTGGAAATTAAAAGGGAGTTAAACATATTTATAAACGCAATCATTTGATTAACTTCACAAAAATAATATTTATTGATATTAGATTCATAATATCAATGTTTTATAAAAATTTTAACAAAATATTATAATAAAAAATTTAATTATAAAGAATTTTTTAATACCACGATGGAATATATTTATAAATTTATTCCTTAATAATTATATTTTAATTATTCAATAACCATCTTCATAACATCATGAATAAGAGAGTATAGTGGTTGAAAAATCAATGGGAAAATTATTTAAAATATTTAATTATTAAAGACAAAGTGTAACCTTTCTACAACCTACGGCTTCTGCTAAACATGCTCAAGTTGTTTTCAGAAATTAGTTTACGAAATTAATATAAAGATAATATAGGTAATATAAATATCGAAATATTGAAGATCCAAATATTTAATTTTTTAGTGTTATCTGTCCAACAACTAATAATATGATGCAAACGTTAAATGTACTTTCTAAATGTGTAGTAATAATACATATCTACAACATTTTTATCATAAAAACATATTTACACACTAAAGGTTTCTATTTAATAAAGTAAATATTGTTGAGCAGTAGTCAGTAGCATTTTGATAAACAATTTAAAATATATTGATTGTCTATACTTAATGCAATTAGAGATACAAAATTATCTTAATTTTAACAGAACGGGTTCATATTTCAGAAAAATATATCATCGCATATCAGATATCTAAAATTGCAGACATATGATGACCTAAGGAGATAACATACAATTTGTTATTTGTGGATAAAACTGTCATCGCTATCCTCTAATTTTCAGATGAAGATAGAATTATAGTTTCAAACGATTCCATGCTGCCTGCAAATAAATATCGATATAGTCTCCATTTATGTGCAATAACATTTTTGTCCAAGTGAAAAATCTATTTTAACATTGTTATTGAGCGAATATATTGGAAATTAAAATTTGTATTAATTTCGAATGTAACTTTTTGCACCGGATTTAGCGAATAAATATTTTTATTTATTGAATAGATTAATCAAATATTATCCATCCAATGCCTTAAAACATTATTTCAAGTTTGTGAAGTATAGGAAATGATTCATAAAACGTAGTCTATTGGTAAGTAAATTTACTAAATTATTGCAAGTTAAGAGTTCGATTCCTGCACTGTTAAGATGCTAATTGACCCGAATGCTAACCTATAATCGATTTATAATCGAAAACGAACAGCTAAACTATTAAGTGTTGTTAAATATATACCGAGTATTTATATTAGCTAATTGAAAATTATATTATATTAATTCTTTAATAAGATATTCATAAACTAGAAAATATAGATTTTTATCTTCGGCGACTATTCAGAAATTATATGGAATAATAGTACTAATAATATAAAAACTTAAAAGGACTGAAATAAATTTGATTTTATTCAATAACATTTTTTTTGTATAAATATTTCACATACACCTGTTGACTATATATACCTACATTTCCTTGTATGTATAATTTGTAAAAATTGTCTAATAGCGGTTTTTCAAAACTCGTTAAATTTTTATTATTTACATTTTTTAATGAGCATTTTTTCATTTTCATGTATTATTTGATGCATTCAGTATTTATCTAGTATTTCTACATTTATAAAATATGATTGGTTTTTGACATCATAAAAAGAAATAAAATAAGTATAATGATATATGTTTTCGTGACGTGATGAAATTTAAATATTTAACATTTAACATTTAAAATACAAATATAACAATTATTGTATCTTTGAACCTTTTTAAACATCTTAATTATGTGAATTCATCAGAGGATGTTCTTTAAACATTCCAATTAATTGATCCAAATTCAGAATTGTCTATATCAAATCTCAAGTAGGATGCAAGTATGTAAGGCTGGACCATAGTTATCTATTTAGTTTATTTTTTAAATTAATTTCAATGTGCAGGACAGTATATTTTAAGATCAAAATATTTATTATGTAACAAAATTAAATATTTCTTATTTTATGTACATAGATTAATGTGTAAAAAGAGGATGTCCAACTCACTAATTTGGCCTTTGTATCCAGTAACAGTATCACTGACACGCGGCATAATTAGAACTTATTAATTTATTATGACAATAAAATCAATGTTGTCCTCGTAAAATGAACAACACAAGAAAACACACACTTCAGATTTTCGGCAAAAGACAATTTGAAATCAAGAGATATTATAGTTCAACACTTGATACTTTGTGATAGATCAGGTAGTCCAAACAAATAGATAAGGAAGAACAAATGGATTACGGAAGGAACACCGATGGATCTCAGAGATTGAAGGGAGAGTGCGGCCTTTCCTCACACTAGGAATGGATTTGGGGCCAGTGTCTCTTTGGGAGACAGTCACACGAAGCACGGGCAACAGTTTTCTCCTTGAGAAAAGGGGAAAAGTGACAAAAAGTAAGACCTGACTAGATGAAAGGCCAGGACGATAGATAAGAACGAAATTGTCAAAGATGCGACTGCTCCTAGAAGTGGGTAGAAGGGAAGAGGGAGTTATCCAATGCCCAGGTCGTCGTTGGATTTGCTGTCCTTTCGTGTTTGTTGTTCCTCGCTGGAAGGGGGATACAGGCTCCAGGCGAACAGGAGTAATCAAAAGAGAGAAGCGGAGGGGTGCGACTACAGTGGTTGCGAAAACTTCTCCATGGAATGGAGAAAAACAAGGACGAGAATGAGGAAGAATGGGAGAGAGAGAACTACTCAGTAACAGAAAGGGAGTTGCGAGAGCAGTCAGTGACGGTGTAGATGATGAGAGTTAAAGATGGAAGGAATAGAGGAGCGAGGGCTGTTTTAGGCAGGTTCATAATATCGGCTCAATTCTATGCTCTCTTAGCACTCCACAATATATGGGTATGAGGCTTCGCTTCTGACGCAAGAGCTCCTGCGCTAGATGGGATGGGAGACTTGAACCATACCTCATGCACTGCAGACACCGCTGAAATTCCTTCTTCCCTCTCTCTCTATGCTTCTATTTTTATCTCTTCTTATTCGCATTGTTGAAGCGCATCGTATCGTTTTTTGCGTGGGCAGAAGAAATTTATCGATCGCCTGCGCAGTGTATACGGAGAAATTGAGATAGAAAAGATGCGAGCGAGCTGGAGAGTAGAGGATAAAAATGAGGCTTCGGAGAATGGAAAGAACATATAATTTCAAGAGAGTAGTAAGGTAGAATCGGAGTATGTTATTATGTTTGTTTGCTTAGTTAGTAGTACAGTGTGTATCAAGGCAGTAGTAACAATACATTCAGTTTGAAATTTATAAAGAAACCTTAGTCGTCAAATTTACTCTTTTTCCCTTCTCTCTCTCTCTCTTTCTCTCTAAGAATGACTTCACTGCTCATCATACAGGTATTAGAAGTAGAATGTCACATTATTACTTTCTAAATCGAAGCAGCTGAGTACATGACGGAAAAGATGAGATGAGATGAAATGGGGGGGTTATAGGGCGAGTGGGACATCGTCTTCATACACGTCACTACTTCTACTACAGAGGCGCGAATATGAAGCTTCATTTTCCATAGCTCCGATAACAGACTTGCAGGCTTTATAATACGTACTGTACAACGGTCGCGCGTATGAATGTCGCGGTTGCGACTGCGGCTGTGAGTTTGCCGTACTGTGAGATACTGGGATTAATTAGACATTATTTTCCAGTATGTTGGCAAGGAAACGGATGGATAGATCGATGCTTAATTCGTAACTGGCGGTTGTTGGATGAATAGCATCTAATGAAGGTATACATCGTTCACTACACCTAGACATAACTATGTACAGCAAATTAATTTTCAGAAATCGTGGACAGCTGTATTTTGACAGGTACACAATAATACATGTAAATTTATGCTTATATGTATGTAGGAACATTAGACTCTCGTCATTAGCGTACAGTTTGAAACATTTTTATAATCGATAAATCATTCAGCGAAAGTTTGGCTTATTTTATTTCTGAAACACGTACAGAAATTATAGTGTACTGTTTGATTAATGGAGTGTGTTAGCTTTTGTTTCTTTATTTGTTCATTGAGAGTTAAAAATAGGATGATTAAAATACAGACTTTATACAAGAAAAAATCATATTCACGTTCATATCGATATGAGTTAACCCGATTAAATAATCAGCTTGTTCAGCTTAATTTAGTGTTTACACCAATGAGTATCCAATATACACATTTGACTATATTTTTATGTTACTCAATTTATTATCAAGGTAATTAAAGTTTTGTTTTATTTATGTAACCTGTGACTTCAATTTTATTTATAAATAAACATATATATATCACCATAAAGCTATTTCAGTTGTTGTTTTATATTAGAAAAGAATTGATGTTATTGTATTAACGATCAGAACTAAATAATTTATGTAAATGTACAAATGATTCGTAAATTAATTATGAATTTTTTTCCGCGGTATTAATTACTAAAGTTTTTTCGGAAAATTACTAACAAATTATTTCACATTTATTAAAGATATTAGTTAATAATTAATTCATATATGCATAATTATATATTATTTATATATTATTAATACGAGTTTGTTATTTAAAGGACGTTTTAAATCATAGAGTAATGATTATTAGTCTGGAGTACTAATAGAGTACTATTATTAATTTTTTTATCGCCAAAAATGGCAAAAAGCTGGTTAGCTACAGACAATTTTAAAAGATATAAATTCATTCAAAC
>JAYRBW010063175.1:0-29957 GCA_036023295.1 Invenusta paracnida
CGGATATATAGTAAAATATAGCTTTTTAAATTACATTGGTATACTTGTAAACAATGACCTATAAAATAAAAACCACTGGTCAGAATATCGTCCCACTGCATTTTCATATCCTCAAGACAGTTATAATTAATAAAATATAAAAAATAGTGTATAATAGGGTATGACTCTATAAGGAAAAAAGCATTCGGTTTTTAGACGGATTCGGAGAGTTGGCCTATTGTCCTGAACACCCTAGTATTAATATAAATAAATATTTGGTTTGGAGTAAATTTTACGAATGAAATAAAATATTAATATACAATATTTAGAAAAAATTCTTATACTTCCAGGATATTACCTAAAACTTTATTATTTCTGTGTAAATTTATATTTACATATTTTAATCATATATTTTAAATATATGTATAGTTCTTATTTTTATTTAAAATATTTATTATACAAATGTAAAAAATATTAAATATAACTAGAATGCAATATTTAAGCGCGTTTATTGTAGGACAGTAAAATATATTCATAATAAAACATAAAAACAGAATCGGCATACCCAAAGTCACAAAATATGTGTATAATGATTGTGAACAATTGGTTTTAAAGTAACCAGGCAAGCCATGTATGTATAGTATATATAATATAATTCAAAAGGCAGACATCAAAAACTCCGGAATTTACTCGCGCACCATCTACGCTTATCTCAAACTGTTTGATTCCAGAAAAGTGACTGTTTCGCTCGCACTATTTCTAGTCGGTAAAAACCCACAATTAATATTGTCTTAGTACACATAAAGATGCATTATCTATACATATATCTATATATACATATAATATCAGTAAATAGGGGGAGAGATAGCCATAATCTTGGCCATTTTAACACCATCTATAAAAACATTTTTAAGAAAATAAAATTAGAACGGTACACACAACGGTGTTTGACTTAAGTACAATATCATGATCATAATACTGGGTATACTAACAATTAGCCAGTGTATATATACCCAATAATAGTAAAATTGAAACAAATGTGAGTCAGTGATGGGAGCAAAACAGTCCTTTAGAAACTTGTAAATCTATAAGCAATTTGGCAGAATTAGTATTTATCAATGTTCACATACCATCCATATTTTTAATTAAACCAACACTGATACCGTAAGAATATAAGAAAATCTGTACAAAGACCGATGCAGCAAAAACAGTCAAACAAAAGTTGGACTGATGCGGTATATAATGTAAATGGCAAAAGGACGAAGGAACAAATAATATTATCAAATACTAATTTCAACACTTATTCAATTGGTAAACGAGAAAGAGAAATTACAAAACAGAACTTTTAAACAAACCTGTGAAGAATTTTTATTAAAAATAGCCTGAGTAACTTTAACTTATTATAGTTAAAAAAAACTAGTTACACAAAAACGAGTGTGATAAAATTGTAACGTGAAGTTCTTAGTTGAATTCATACTAAGAATAAGAATCTTACTAGAACTCAGAAAATAAATCAGTTGCTCCGTTATAGACTAGTGTCAACCTCAAACAAATAAAAAGGACAAGATCATGTGGTCAAAATTAATTTAGAAAACTTTACAGATGACGTTTTGTAATATCAGTTTATAGACTGGTAATAAGGATATTTCCTGTACCTATACAAAGAAAACTATATAGTGGCATCATTTACATACATATATAATGTGTGATTATGAATACACAGGTTATCATATAAAGAGAAAAATCATGTTAATAGAGGAATTGTATATATAAATAATAAGTATAGATAATAAAGTTTAAAATGTTGTGTACACAATATTATTCGAGAAAATAAATACAAGTATTACTTTACATAGTAGTATATATTTTATAGTTCGTATGACTGAAGAGTTATGAGTTATTGGAAAATTGAGTTAGAAATGAAAAGAGGTTGGGATTGAGGCAATGATAGAACGCAAGGGCAAGCAGGCATGTTTTTACAAAAAAGTCAAGTGCAATACTGTTGCATAACGGTTGTACAATTCGTTCAAGTAGAATAAATATGCGTACAACAAAATAATTCACAAATAGTGTATATATACGTGTTGTTGAAATTTAGTAAACAGTACATATAATAACGACAAAATATAGTAATAAGAAATATTCTTTGTCTCATATAATTAATAAATATACATTATATATATAACACAAGTTGGAACGAAATTCAAAGATTTAACACAACAGCAAAATAAACATGATTGTATAATTAATTATGTAGAGCAAGTCTTAATATTGTAAAGGTGTACACATATGTAATAGTAATACATAGCAGTATGTTATCCTGAAATAACAGTATGTTTTATGTATGGTATGTAGTATGTATAAGAATATTGTTTAATGCATTTACTGATTAAATCTCAGTTGTATCGATTATACAAATGGTCGACTAGTACGCTAGAAACAAGTAACAAATATAATATATTTTTCAGGCAATAGCGATATTCAGCGTTACTTACTTATATAATTTAAAAATATATATATTAATAAAGTTTGTGATAACGACACAGATAAAAATGACATTTTAGTTATGTGGATATAATATGAAGAAGATATTTTTCGCTGGACAGTCCTGTAAAATCATAACTCACGATAACTATAACGTTTAATGTCGACATCCACATATCTGTAACATACCAAGTTATGAAAAAACAATAAAAATATAAATTCCAACATACATAACACTAACTATTAATATTATCCGTAGTGCGAAAATGTTTACATAATCTATACACTATAATATGTTATAAAGGTATAATTAATAATAAAACAATGAAAGCAATACACTGATGAATGAAAAGAATTCATCCCATTAAAATATACAGGTAACGTATTATTATAGAAATGCACAAGACCAGTTTCCTAACAATACTCAAGTATAACGATATTTATAAATTAACTATTTTTATAGAAATAACAGATATACATATTTTTCAACTTTTGGATTGTAGTAACTACACAGCTTATACGTGTTAACAAAATATATTTTATTTAACTTGAAGAATTAACAATAACCACTTGAAAATATTTATGTATTAATGTGGATAAAACTTTAACTAATTTAGGGAACCAAGTTTACTCAAGGTTATTGTTAGTGCTTATTTTTTTTTAAATAGCATATTTTACCTCTCAGCTCGCTCTAGATTAGAGATTAAGTAAAAGATAAATACAAAACTATGGATTCAAACGGCACTGCGTAATTAAAACGGTCTCCAAGGCCCCTGTGTCTTATGTACTTTGGAGCTGATTTGACACAAAATTATAATAATAACATAAGTATACATCTTTTATTAAACAACGAATAGCTGTATTTCTATACAAATCCAGCATCTTCCCATCGTGTAATAACAACAACTACCAACAGCGGATTATATATTATATTAAATTTAGACTGGTATTTTAGTGAGCCACAGTCACCTAGTTTAAGTTACATATGTCAAAAATCTATTTTCTATACATTAGGCAGTTAGGAATATTCACTCGTAGAAGAAAAATTTAGCACATCTCGGTTATACGTAGCTATTAAAAATAACTTTATTGTCAGAATCTCCACTAAATTTATGTTATGACCTTGATAATGTCTCGAATAATAATACCTGCATGAAGTATAAATTTTTACTAAATTTATTTCTTACAAATTTTTAACATTAAACCTAAATGGGATTAAAAAATTAAAAAAAATTTCCATAAAAGGAAACTATTCAGTTGAGTAACTTTTAAAAGAAAAATTTGGGTCAAATTATACATTACATGGTGTTAATGTCTTAAATATAGTCTATATTAATATTATTATATATATATCCCATGTTTGTAGGTACAATAAAGTTATTTTTCTGATGAGTAAGTTAGCTTGACGGAATATTGAGGGATCTGGATGGGGTGACATGTAATTTATCACCTAGTGGGGAGGGATTCAATTCAGTTTGTCACTGGGCTCTATCGTGGTAGTCAAGTGGCCGACTGTTACCATTGCCGCCTACAGCAGTAGCGGCGGTCGAAGGCGGGGCAGGTGGAGACACGCCTGGCGGTAGGATACCACCTGCACCGGGCGGGGGGCCCATTTCGGCCATGAAATTGGGTGGGGGCATACCCATGAATCCCGGAGGCATCATCCCTGGCGGGGGGTTAAAAGGCACACCGGGGTCCGGGAGGCTCGCCATGAGGTCCCGGGTCAAGGGCGACATCTCGAGAAGACCTAGGTCCACTAGTTGGAGGAAGTTCTCAGCACAGACCATGGAGAGTTTGCGAACGAGGGGAAGACGAAGGAGGAGAACACCCAGTCGCTCCGTGTGACTGGGGAAGCGGGCGATGTTATATTCGCGGAGAACTTTCAGTGTGAAGTTTTGAATTTCGCGAACACGGGATGTAGCCTGTAGCTCGCTCACATCTGTGCCGAGAGGGATTCAATGAAAAAAAAGTTTATACTAAATCCTAGAAATAAATTAATAAGTTCTATAACATTAATCTTATAGCGCTTGGGTAGTAGTGCTACCTGTAAAGAGACGACTTGTTCATATATTTAAAAAATTGAACAATATGAAAACGAGCATTGAAAAATGTTTTTTTTTAACATAACATTACGAGTTTTCATTTCAACAAAACGTGGTTAATCGACATTCGGAAATCAATCTCTTATTAAACGAAAAGTAGGTTGACTTCTTTGTGGCCACAGAACTACACAATGTATTTAAGTGTTTCTTCTTAGTACATCTCTAATTATGAGACTAGAATAATAAAAAATATATTTTTGGTGTCAAATCATATACGACTGGTTTACTTAGGTTATATTGCTTTCAGAATATATATCTTACTCTTTGACATCTGTTTCTTTTAATAGTCTTTCCGGTATTTATATTTGTTCAATTAATAGTTTTTTCGCAATACTATAATGGTATATTTGCAAAGATATTGTTGAGTTAGGCTGTACAATAATTTCATTAAATTTATTTATTTTAAATAATTTTAGTCAAGCAATTTGTAATGAAGATAAACACCAAGGTATTCATAATATTATGAAATAGCTATTGTTTCAAATTAATTCAAAATAGTAATAAACGATAAGACAGGTTTAGTGTGAAATGAGTTAGCACGGTCTACTTTTACAAGCGTTATTTGTATATAAACTTTTTAAATAAGAACACGTCAACTCAAAATTTAGAAAATATGCATTATTTAATATACATAAACTTCATTGTTTAATAATTTCACAGTTTCGTTTTTTTAATTTATCCATTTATTTGCGAACAATAAAGTAGTGAGCAGAAAATATATTTACCGTCAGACATTAGGACCAGGACTTGCAAAAGAGCACACTCCATGGCGTTAATCTTGATCGCACGGAACCAATCGATGAGCTCGTGAGTTAGGACAATCGGTGCTTCGGGGTAGTAGCTTACACTCTGAATAGCATCCTTGTTGAGACACATGTGTGTTGAAAATCGGAACATACCAGGAGGATCGTCTAGAGACCTAGAAGAAAAGATAAGTACATGAATAAGTTAATTCTATGTCCAATATGTCCAATAATGTATTTTCAGTTAGTATTTTATTTATATATGTAATTATTAAATGAAATATAAAACTACCGAAAAGCAAGTCGGATAACTTGAATGCTGAGAAATGATGTACGCAGAAGAAATTTCTTGTCATTCATTGGCAGGTCATGAAATCCTTAAAACAAACAAAAATATCATTAAAATATTATTATTTTAAAACAACAGTTTAGGCGAAAAAATAATATATTACCTGGAACTTTTTTGGCAAATCGGATAATCATTTCTACCTCAACAAAAGCCACGTTCATGAATTGCTGAGCAGACAGTGAAGATTCCGCTGCAAATAGATAGTTTAATAAATTTTATACTACTAGCAGTAGCATACTTAAAATCACAGAAATTTGAAGAAAAAAAACATATTATAACGTTTTTAAATAGTTAGGTAGCCTATGAAAACTATTTGAGAATGTAAAGTCAGTTTACACAGTAAAAAACAAATATCAAAAGTTTTATCAGTTTACGATCAAAAATTTGTGTGCTGTAACATTTTATAAGACGTTATAAGCAAAGAAAATTTTACTATAATTGAATCTAAACATTAAAAAGTGAAGCGTTTTAGTAACAACGTCATTATAACTAACGGTTAAATTATGGAAAATTTTAAATACTACCTACTTTTATATTCATTTCCAGTTGTACGAGTATTAATGCACCATTTTATTATTTTATAGGTGCATTCCATAGATAGAATTGACTTTTAAAATAATTCAGTTTTAGAATTATAAAATAAAAGTAAAATGCATCACAAAACGAGATATCTTAATTAATTTCTTTAATAATTAATTATCCGTTGATTAATTTATCGTGAGCATTTAACAAACTATTTATCTAATAAAGAACAAACCAAACTAATTAAATTCGACAAAGAAAAATTTATACGACAATTAGAACATTACACTATCTGTAAAGTATATTTGTTGAAACTAATATTATTAGCGGAATAAATGTAAAAAATTATTCTTAGAATTTTGATTATAAATAAAAATAATAATTTAAAAATCAAAAACAAAAACAAAAAACACAACGCCTTTTGCTATAAAAATTTAAAAAAATTAAATATTCGCAGTTGCTAATACGGCTTCATTGGAGAACTGATATATACCTAAATGAATATGCAATTTAATAATTTAAATGAAATGTATAACTGAGTAGAGTTAAAGTGAACTAGAGATTAAAAAAGGAAAATTAAATTACATCATAAAACTTAAAGATAACAACTGCCAATAAGCGTATGTCTAAAAATAGATACAAGCCGCAAATGTAAAGTACAAGAGATCAGGGAATATACTATTGTAGTATATACTTAATATATATTTGAATAATATTAATCTTATTAATCTCTTTATTAATAATTTATTCTTAATTCAAATAAACCATTGTGAAATACATAGATGAATCAAATTTATGGTATAAAATTAAAATTAAAAAATAAAATATAGTAACTGTTAATATTATAAGATAATGTGGGTAATACTTGCTATTTCAGATAACATGTTACTAATATACATATAATAACTAATTACAATTCGCAGTAACAGGCAGAAGATACTAACATCATAATAATGCTGATGAACAGTATTTATAAACTAGTTATACGTTGAATATTTACATTTAGAATTATAAATGTGAATTCATAGATATCGTTTGAAATTCTTGTCTTAATTTTACTATATATAAGAGATAGATCAACTCCTATTTCTATACGTATTATGTACTAATTTAAAATATATTATATACGCATAACAACACATCAATACAACACAATTACATAGTATATTATACAAATATGTTTAAAATACTTGTATATTTTAAAATGTGTTAAGCTCTTGCTATTCCTTACAGGTAAGAGGTGCATGCAACTACACTACAAATATTTTACTCTAATTTTGTACCTTTTTCACCATATAAAAATGTAAATAGATTTTTTGAACGCAATAATGACTTTTCAATTAGTAACTAAACAGAACCAAACTATCTTACTATTATTAAAATAAATATCCATTTTAACAAATGCTTAAGTTTCAATTTCTCTTTTCCAAACAGCAACTATCACTCCCATAAGGGGGGAGGAACACTTATTAAGAAAGAAGACGTTTCCTTCACAACTCAACTTACAACAATTCTGATGATGAGGAGATTTAAATATTGCATAAGCTAGTATCGCATCGGCAACTATGCATGTAAGTTGGTACCCCAAAGACACTAACCAGTCGACAATAAGCATTTTCCTGCGAGAAAATTCATTGTCAATATTCGCGTCAAAGACAGTGGGGGAAAATCGATAAAAATATACTAAAATAAGTACTATCTTTTTACTTTTAAAAGGCATAAAGAGCTAGATATAAAAGTAGATAAGAATAATAAAACATTGAAGCAATTCAAGCAAACAAACAGATTAATAATCTAGTTGTAATTAAGCTACTCTTTCTCTCTACTATTTGCTGCTTGTCTTTGGTAATACATTTTCTTCTGTCAGTTCCACATGCTGCTTATAGCGCTGCAATTAGTGCTATCTATATCTAGATTACACAACATAACCCCCCCTCAATTTCACGCTAAATCATGTCGACACATTTACATATATATAAGCATATATCGCTATGAATAACACCTCTAATAATAAACATTTATTCTGATCTCCTACTGGTTCCGACTATATTTAGACATAATAAATATCTCTAAAATAATATTACTACATCTTGTGAAATTATCAGTAAAAAAAAAATTTAACTTCAATAGATTATAGAACTACAATTTTATGATAACTTTTCTATAACATTAGAAGACGTAAGTAAGCCTAGCCTAACATCGCGATATATCAAGTGCAATTAATCGAAATGTTCCTGTATGTAGCCATAATATACATAAGTCGAAAGGAGATTTGTGTGTTGTTAGAATTCCTATAATCTACCGTCAACATCACCCTTTTTAAAATAAAATAAAAATGTTTATACTCTTTATATTCTTATTCTCACTATTAAAAATTTCATTAGTGTATTACTATTCAAATACTGCATAATTTTTAGTACTAGATTTAATATTAAATGAAAAACGAATTGAATATGAAGGATTAAAATAATAATATGATATTAGGTATGCAATGTCAAAAATATGACTTTAAATATAATTAACTATATTCTTGTTATTGCCATGTTTTGTTGTTGATGAAAAGCACAAAAATGCTGTATAAACCAGATATCACTATTTATAGTAAGTAATTAGTTATATATTTTCACTGCATTAGTGTATTTCATCTCCCATTAGTGAAGTTGATGTTTATTAAGTAGGTAGAGTGAAATAGCATTATAAGAATTAAAAAAAAATAGAAATGAATGTTGTAATTATGGAGGCATAGCTAACTATATGACGAATGTATTTTAATGACTTATTGGGAACCTTTTATAATTACAGGAAGGGTTGATTTGTAATTTTTAATAAGGCGACTGAATTATTTTTTCCTTATTATTATATTCATAAACATAATAAAAGTCAGTACTACTTAATAAGAGTTTATTAAAGGAGAACCTTTATTTTGGCTGCACGACAGCCTCATCAGGTGTAACTCTGACAAACTGATAAGTTGTTTGGAGTTCTGATTACATCTCAAAATTAAAACTAACGATAGCGATTCTTACTCATGTATCTAATTGCTTTACATTATTTTATCTCTATTACTTCGTTTTACATAATATATTACACCTTTTCTCAGTGTGTCAGTGTTACCACCGATGAGGCGGTCTTAAAGCGAAAATTTTGTGCTCTCCATTAGTACTCTTATAACCACCGGCTTATATTATTTTCACTGTGTTGCCCAAGGATATTTCCATTTATGTATTTCTAGTATTATATTCACTTTAAAGAAGGTAAGAACATTTAAGCTTATAGGTTGTAAATAGTTGATTAAAAATAAATTCTTTCTTTTAAAAGGTTTTTAGAATTTAAATCAACTAACAAAAAACTAGTAATAATAATAAAAAAATATTGAAATGAAAATGCAAAATGCAAAATTGAAATAATTTAGACATAAATAATGAGTGATATTTAATATTCCATTGTATTTTAGTTGACTGTATTAACAGTGTAGAATCAGATGTAAATCTGTATTCTTAAATAGTTCTTATGAGCTATCCACAATAAATGCTTGAAGTACTATTGTATATTTAAATTATATTAATAATTGACTGCATTAACAGTGTAGAATTAGATGTAAATTTATATTCTTAAATAGTTCCTGTGGGTATCCACAATAAATGCTTCTATTAGTATTGTATATTTAAAATATATTAATATATTGATTATTCAAATTTCATTTTCTAGATGGTGTAAATCGTAAGTTAATTTTCTATATAACTAAATCAAGCGTAGTGAAAGCTAATATCTGATTATGGCTTTTTAAATAGTATAACATGCTTCAAATAAATAATTTTAAATATTTATAGTTGCCGTCTGAAGATAGTACTAAAAATAAGAAGAAGTATATACTGCTTTTCCCTTTCATACCATAAAACTTGTTTTATCTTAAGGTCAATTTAAAAAAAAATAGAAATGTCCACATTAAATATAATATTATATAGTTTAGCTTGATGTCTAAATTTAAGGTCACCTGAAAATAACTGTTTTTAATTGTAATTAATGATTGCACATGATTTATTAATTATGTATGACTTACGCCAATAAAATTAAATCTTTCTATAAAAAAAATCTAACAAATTAATGTAACCTGGATACTAAGTAGACTTTGAAAGGAAAATTAATTAAATTATTTCGTAAATATGGCAGTCAAAAAGGTTCAAAACGAAACTAACCATTAAGTGAGTAAAACTCACACATATTATGACATGTATGTACATATTATGACATTAATGTAGATATAAGCAGAAAACTGTGATAAATCCTACATCTATGTACATATACTACTACATATATGTCCAAAAGTCTTTATTTATTTTACATGAATGTGGAAAACAGTGCATATAAATACATGTATGTCAAAAACTCCGACATATGTTACATACAGGTGCACATAATATGTGTGAGTTTCACTCATTTTATGGTGAGTTTCGTTTTGAACCTTTTCGGCGGCCATACGTAGAAGCTATGTAATTATAAGCTACAACTTTCACCTAAACAATTAAGTCAAGATAGCTTTCAAATGTATGATATCTTACTTAGAGACACTATAAGGCACCTAAATACACCTTCTAGTGTCTTTGATCTTACCTCAGTTAACACAGGAAACTAACCAATTTTGCGCGCTTGCGTTATTAATTTGTTTTGTTACCATTACAAATTGTTATATTGTTAAATATATAATATATAATATTTCCAAATAGCTTTTTAAATTCTGTAAATTTTACTTTGTGATACATTATTTCTGTTGTTTTGCTCAGAACCATATTGATTATTTTGTGTCTTTCTTTATAATACGTTTTCTTCCTATTCTATAATATGTATGTCCTTATTGTTCCTATTCTATTAATAACTTGCTGCTCAACTATACTACATTCTTGACTTATATCTAGATTCAATTTTAATTTACCCGTAACAACAACAGCATAATGCCGGTCTAGGAAGACCAAAAGGTAAGAGTTTTAAAATAAATAACATTGGCTTTTTATATCGCGGCCCTCTTTTGTGTTTCACTTACGCTTGTATTTGGGAATGGCGTTGGGCTCCGCACTCCTAATCACGTTCATAAAGCTGATCACCATGGGAGACAGCAGCTTCAGAGTGTCCTCCTCGGGTGTCGGGTGAATTGAATTGTAGCACAACTTAAGTGACTTGGGTGGTGGTGGGCCTGTGGAGAAGACAGAAGTGCTTGGCCACTCATCCCCGCCCTCTCCGCTGGTAGTGGATTCTCCTCCACTGTTGTTGGGAACACTCGCTGTTGACATGAAGCCAGTCGTCGAGGCAGAACCAGAATTTCCAGGTCCACTTGTAGTCATCGAATGAAGCGAAGAGGTGGAAAACCCGCCATCCATGTTGCCTCTACCATTACTGCTACAACTGCCCGCAGAAGTGGGAGGATTCGAGGGAATCGGATGAGTAAAGAGGAATTCGAGAGACTCAATCGCGTCATCCTCTTCGTCGTTGGCGCTGATGTGGCCGATATCCTGGGGAGAGTCATCCCCACTGGAGGCCTTAGTGTGAACGGACGAGTGACGCCAGGAGCCCATCCGAGTGGGGGAGAAGGGCTGGGGTGGGCCGCTTGGGGGTTGGACCATGCCAGAGCTGTTCCCATTCTCAATGACGGGGGGTGGCCGGTCGCCGGGATAAAAGGAGGGGCCTGGTGGGGGGTTGGTAGGAATACTGCATACTGGATTTTACATCATAAACGCCCGTGTAAAAATGGCAGTTAAAATTAAATGCCCCAGTCTTTAATAGTCGATTACATTTCAACCAAATATGCGTTTTTAATAAATTAAAATTAGTATTTTTTTTTGAAAACTAAACAAATTTAATGCCTCAAAATTTACAAAATAGGATATAATCTGTTAAAGCTCATTATTATAGTTTCGGAACTATTAATTCGAATATAAAACATTTTAATAAAAAATTGTAATTTTTATTCAAGACTCTTAAAAGGCACGTATATATTTATTATGTGCATGTAATGCATATTTATAAATAATTTGTTTAATGTTAGGATACAAAACCAATGACTAAATGAAATACCATTAAGTCAAGTTTTTTAGTTTACGTTTGACAATTATGAACTGTTGTCTGAGTAAATTCATTAAAAAAAAAAATAGTAAGCTATTTTTACTCTCTTCTGCCAGAGAAATTTAAACAACTATAAATTATAAGGCTTGAATTTTAAAATTAATAGCTTACATAAAACAAAATTACAAATAGTTCATAAATTACAATGACAACAGAAAGAGCAAATATTATAATAACAGGTGACATAGACAGATAGTTATAGCAACAAAACTTTCAATATATTAATAAAGTAAAATACGAATATAAAATATATCTCATTTAAAATTAAAGTATATCTAATATAAATACAGAGAATATTATAAGGATTCATTTAACGTTTAACAAAAAAATTGCTTTAGAGAATAATCCTTATTTTTATAGTTGTTTTAGAAATGAAATACAAATTACCACAAAATATTAAAGTTATCAATTATATATATATCTGCCTTAAGGCCATATTGCACAGAATTATGAACGTGTTTAATATTGTATTTTCATTGTAGTTTTCATACGTTTGTCCTAAATAAACGTTTTATCATTATTATACCTAAATACGAATGTTTATTACACCAATTCCGGGCTAAAAGAAGTAGTTACTATACTGCAGTTATAACAGTAATAAAGTTATCTTGAAATATTAATTCATCTTTATTGAATTGAATTTTTTATTTATTGTTTATGTCCTTATTAAAACATAAAACCATTTTGATCTAAATGGAACAAAATCTGCATTTCTTGACATCTATTTAGAAAATACGTAGATATGCTTTAAGTTTAACAAATAGTACCTGTAATATAGCAGACAAAAATAACAAAATACAAAAAAACAAAACTTAAACAGTTATAAAGGTTGTGGAAATAATATTATGGTTACAAATTATATGTATAATATTAATATAAGAAATAATCACTATAAATTACAATGAGGAATATTTAATATTCAAATTTAAAATGTCAAAATTACATTTTCAATATAAATGGGTAAAACATTATAGTTTATTGCCATATTAATATAATATTATTACTTTCAAGTCGTCAACAATAATTACTCGTCGATAAAATTAATTATTAAAAGAGAACTTCAAAAAACACTCATGAGACACGTCAAAGGATTTAGATAAAATCAAATAATCACAGTTTACGCTGTTGAAAATAAATGAATCGATAAGCCATAATGCCTATAATCCTGACTGTGAACAGCAGCTTTGAAGAATTTCTATTGGAGGTTTAAAGTAAAAAAAACGTAATATAAACAATAATTATGCATATGCATAATTACGAGAGAGTAATAAGATTCTTAGGAGGTTGGATAGAAGATTTGATAGAAAATAGCGAACTCATTAGCGAGTGAGATTGTAAAAACAAGTCAATTAAATGCGTGTCAACAACTTTACAACCAAAAAATAAAAAAAAATATTATGAGCGCAGATTTAACCGAATAAATAACACTTTATGATAACAAATATTAATTTTTAAAATATAATCTAATATTATATTATATTATAACAATATCATTTTCGTCTTTTTATATCACATTATTATATTTTCTTCTCTGGCTAATCCGTTAAATGAAGAAAAAAAGAGTTTAATTCGTAGTAAAAAAATAGTCTGTGACATTTTTTGTTCCATAAGAATTCTGTCATGAACAGTAAACTATTAAACTATTTTATTCAATAATCAGTCAAAGTACTTTCCTCTTATAAAGCTGTAACTAATTATAGATTAATTCGTTCAAAAATGTCAGCGAAACTAAATTTGTAGAACTATTTCCACCGTAAAAACCTTATTAAACTTTAAAATCGCAAACAATAAAATAGTAGGTAATATTATATTATACAGGATTCCCACGGGTAGATATTGAAAAACTACTTTCACTACCAGAACGCCCTGAGCTCCAGGTTCAGATAAAATGTATTATTTGAATTTTGAAACAGGTCCTCGCATAATTATAACGGCTTGACGCGTTGAGAGTAAAAGAAGAAGATATGTTTCCATCTTAACTATTTTAAATCTCTACACCATCTCGGATTTTGACTGTTTCGAATCGGACAGCGGTGTATGTGTGTGTACAAGGAGTAGTCCGTCAACCAAATGCAGCAATAAATGTATGTACACTGACCGTTGGTTGCTTGGAATATTCCTGGTGGTCTCCATGGCGACTGCTGTGACTGCCAATCGGAAGGCGGCTGCCAGCTAGCGTGTATGAAAGCCGAGGTTCCGCTTGATGCGAGGCTGACAGCTGGTGTGTAGGGCGAACCTCCGTCGGGATGGTAGTTAGGCAGATGGTGATGGTTGTTGGCGCAAGGAGTACTATTGTTGCAGTCAACGCCACAGTTGCAGCCTGCCTGACTGATGTTCCTTCTCGCCTTTAAGCGGGAGCAGAGGGGTTATAGATATCTCATCCATTTGTATGTAATAAACACAATATTAAGAAATAAGTGTGCCGGACATTTGATACGTACAATAGTTAAGTACAACATAATCATGCAATTATTGAATCACATAATATAAAATAAACTTTGTAGGCAAAATTTATTAACACAACACAGTTATACGTTAAGAAGAAGTAATATCAAAATAATGTGAATTTTTCATTAACTTTGTTGCGCACAAAATCTTAAAATGTAAAATAATTTCTAAAAGTGAACAGTGAATATAAAATAATTTCTATCAACAATTTACAAACTTGGAGATAGAGGATTAATATTATGCTGGTCAGCCAAATCCCGCTGCAATATAGCTCCCCTTTCTCATTATTCATTCTATGTATAATGATGCTGCAAGAAATTTACTTCTATGTTCAAAATATTGTACATAATCTTAAATTACACCCAAAAAAAATGTAATTCTTGATTATTAATATATTTCTGTGATATATAGTATTTTTGTGATTTTTAAAACATTATGCAATAAAAAAACTCATATTCCGAGCGTTAAAGAAGTCCTTCACTGTGGAAATAACTATAACACATGATATATGTATCATTTATCTAACAAAGGTCAACCACTTAACTTCGAATTACCCACATAACAATTTAATATTTAAATAATCCTCTAACAATATAATATAATATATGGGAGATCAATTAAATGTGTAAAAACCTATTTCGATTGTCTCTTTCTTTGTATATTATATAAAAACCTAGTTAATACGTATTTAAGCGCCAACATAATAACAAGCCTATAGCTAAAATAGATTCATATTTTAAACTATAAGTATAACGTAAGTATTCTTCAACAGATGACACATCCTATATCTATAACAAAATTCTCGCAATATATGTACAAGTTTAATTATACTGATGACAGATATCTTATTAAATTATTACGAGCATATTTTCTAATGTGAGCTGGATAAATTCCATGCTTAAAATTAACACACAAATCAAAAATAATTATTTTTGTAATAATAAGTAAACGTTTTAAAATATGAAATTAAGTAATCAAAATGTCTACGGATTATAAAAAAAACTGAAATTTAAATTTGTACACTAATTCATATTTAAAATTATATAGCACAATTATGCCTTAGGTGAAATTAAAAGCATATTTTAGAAAGAATACAAGTGAACACAGTCAGTCTATATGTTCTAATAAGTTTACATATTTTAAAATATGTTTTTTGAAGTATTATTTTTTGTGACCAATTAAAAAGAGTAAGCATATTTCAATAATATTTCTAAGAATTGATAGAGTGCCATTTTAATACTATCAAGATATAACAATTTAATATCATTTTAAATTAGAAAAACTGTATATTTAAATTCTAAAGTAATTCTTTAGAATACAAAACAAAAATTTTATCGTCTGAAATATCAAAACAAAAATCCTCGAAATAAAATTTTAAACTATACCAAAATAATACCACAACATTTCGAAATATTGGGAATATTTTTAAGAGTAAACAAGCATAGTATGTACCAACACATTATATTTCCGTTAATGGATAACGTTACATGAAAGTTACCTACAAATCACAATTAATAAGTTCTAAATTGCAATTAATTTTGTTTTTTAGTAAATGTATTTTTAATTACATATAGAAGTATAAGTAACGTAGGTACTTCTATCCCAATAGAGAATATAAACTAAAATTAGACTAAAATGACAATAACTTAAAACCAATTTCATCGATAAATTAATACACGTTTATACTTTTTGTATAAAAATTTTTTTTGTATTTTTAGCAAACAAATTTGCGAATAAAGTGCAATGTTAATGTTGAGTGTTACAAAATGCTATAATAATATGTCAAAAAGAGAAAGGAACGTCAAATTAATCCTAAGATATTGTGGTATAGAGTTCTTATTATCAGACACCCTACAATAATTATATGAATTTATTAATAACTACTGAAATTAATAATATGTAAATTAGTTGTATCTGAGCTCTATCGTCAGTATTTTACTACTTACTTGAACGTTACTTTCTATATACTTTTAATGACGCATTGGATTTAGTCTTAAAGCTTAATCAAACTTAACTAATTAAAAACAGCAATTTGATAAAAAAAAGGTTTCGAATTTCGACAAAATCAAATTAATTTTAATTAAAAACAAATTAATTTTTATTTGTTTATCAAGATTTCAAAGGGCATTTAGTTTAAAGAATACGCACAAATTCAGTGAGATAACTATTTTGTTAGAAAAAAGATTTTATACAATCCTCAATACAATGACGTTTTAAAAATATTACAAAATATGAAGGTATACGATTCTTTCGTCAGAACCTATAAAACAAAAATGTTAAAAGTTACGCACCAAATACCGTTTTCATGGCTTTCTTAAATTTATTTTATTCATATTTAATTAAATAACTACTTTTTCATTATAAGCAATAAAGTACTCAAATTTTGACAATTATTTTATTATCTATTAGCAAACACAAACTTCTGTTATCAATATTATTAAATTACCATATTAAAAATTAATGCAACAAATATGTTAATTTTTAACAATCTGACTATATAACCTTTATTTATCGTCTTATCTCATAAGATTATAAGATAGAAAGGAATTATGCGACAACTAAATGATTATTGCATATTACGATTTATATAATAATATGTGTTTTCTCCATTCATAATATCGTAATAAACAGCTTTAATATTACAGAAAATATCACTACTTAAGCTAAAAAAATACGAGAACATTTTGTGTGGGTAGCAAACGCTATTGTAAGTCCATACAACTAAAATATATCAATTTAGAGAAAATACTGACTTATAGAATTAGACAAATAAAAAAACATTTAACTATAATCGTATGTAAAAGAAAAACGATATGATGTCGTTTAAACTCATTAAAAACAATCGAATCCGATGAAAAGGTTTAAGTAACCATACGTTTTTGCAACAAAAATAGACTAAGCATATATGTTTTATATTGTTATAAACACTGATTCTTATTGTTCATAGATAATTTAAATGTGACTTTTTAATTTATTGTTATATTACATAAGTGTAAACAGAATGTTCCATATGTGTAAATAAAATTAAGAATATCCCTCACAAAAACTTACAGCTGTTTTTTCTAAGTACCAAATTTTCGATCCCCCAGTTCTAGATCTATAAGTAAAATTAGTTCATCAACTTAAACAATTGCAAAACATCCCCAATAGTTTAGTCTTTGTTCTTTGGATAAGACTATTCAAATATGTATGGTATCAAACTTACAGCATCCCGACTTCTTTCGAGTTTTTTCGTTAGTATTCGACACACAAACGTTTACTTTACTCTTACTGTAATCTGTAAAATCATTCTTTCAATTCACTGGCAAGAAATGTCAATATTATAAAGCCAGTACTCTCACACAGCCTTCCAAATCACATTTTTTATTCCACTGTACAGTCATTGCAATTTATATCGACCCCAGTATAAACTTGAAAATTTTAGTAGATTTGAAATAATTACATAATATAATATTATGCAAAGTCTACATTAATGTCAGCTTTACTTATATACAGATTACTTAGAAATAACAATAGTAATTGTTGTAGAAGAATATATGCTTAAAAATGCAGGGAAACTGTATACACGTGTATTTGTCACAAAATTATCAACCATTTTAATAAAACAATTGGTACAAAATGTGAAACACATAATATAAAGATGTCCCGGTATTTATTGTGCTTCCAGTACCTACCATATGTAAAACACCTCAGTATAATTTACAATAACACATGCAAATGTCTATTTGAACTACAAAATTATGTAATATAATTATTTGATGTTTTATCGTTAAAAAATTTCGTAAATCTCAAAAAGTGCGCCATCTTCAAAACTGTATTGCAATAATTAACTGGCTATCCACAATGAGATCCCTGAATACAGAAATACATACTTCCTTTCCATTCTACTAAAATAACTAAAAGCATTAACAAATTCTACAAAGTTAATCCCCATAAGAAATAATATTATACACAAAAACATAAATTTGAATTAGACAAGTATTATCAACAACCTAAGTCAAACATACAATTTTTTAAACTAATGTTCACTGTTACAAAATTGTTAAAATATCCCTTCAGTGTCATAACAATTAATGGATATGTATATACTTCTTCTTAACTTACTTGAACATCAACATCCAAGGTGAGAGAAGCCTCGGTTCCCATAGTAACTAAGTCAGCGTCTGTAATTGGACGCTTTCTTCGATTCCCGGGAGTACGATCAGGACGGACCACTTTAATTTGAATAATAAAGGAAAAGAAAAGCTATAAAAAATCAACTCATATTTTATTAATTGTCTAAACGTATGTAAATAGAAAGACTGAATAGGCACACAAAATATTGTTTTAAAAGAATACAAATATACATTTCACTATATCATGTCTAGCGTGTATTTTACAAACATATACATATATTATTGAAAATAAGAATAAAAACAAAAATCAAATGAGGAAATTCTATTAAAAAAATGACTGTTTAAAAGAATGTTTAACATGTTTAAACTAAATTTAATTTCTCATAAAATATGTCTTACATTTTTTTAATATAGTGAGAATTCTGTTACAGCCAGGCAACTTTAAAATACAGAATGGAAAATTTACCTTTCTCGGCTATATTATAATAAGGGTCTATATTTCATTTGTATACTCCTTTTTATGTTAATAATTGGTGTAATAGATAATATTATGTGTATAGATTGTGCCCCCACTTGATCTATATGCGTTTAGGAAATCTACTGTCAGTAATACATTACAAGAATTTATTCAATTTCAATGAAATTAATTTCCATAAAATTGATAATATTTTAATCATTCGCTACTCAGTTTAAGTTTTATATTCCGGGTCTAGAGAGTAAAGGAAGAATTTAGATTTCGGCCATTTCCCATTTTTTCAATTGTATAAAATATTTATCCGTGTACTATTCGCATTAAATTCTCATATATTATTATATTACCCTCATAATTCTTATATCATATCATATAATAATTGATATAGAAGCACTAAAATGATAGGTAACTTAAACTTACACATAAACCAATTATACGTAGGTTTCGTCATTCAATTTTAAATTCAATTAATATGTTTTTATAGTCCACATATTTATTTATTATTTATAGCATTCCAGCACATATTTTCAAGGGAAGTCTGGCCCAAAAAACTATTTACTCAACAAAAATTATTAAGAACAATTCTTCCTACTTAGTTGTGTACTGTAATATTTAAGAAGAAACAGCATCAAACTGAAATGTGAAAAATTTAATCCGAGAAAAATCAATTAATTATACGTGTAAAATTATAATCACTTGTACTGTAGACTATACAATTATAGCTTTATCTAATTTAAACAAAAACTGGACAAAGCTATTTCAAAGTCAGCTTTATGGAAGCCATTTTCGATCCAATTATGTACGGCTAGGTATTTCGGTACTGATTAACTTTGCATTTAGACATACTTGAACTGTTTATTTAAATAAATATAACTATACATATTATATATGAAAAAAAATATATTATAAATGCAGCTCAGTTATAAGTAATAAACTAATTATCACAGAACTACGATAATATACGAGTTCATATTATTACTGTATTAAGTTTAATCTGAACTAAAGCCTAGATAAACCGATTATACACATATTACAAAATGAATGAAATCCCCCCTCTCGTAATACTAATATAGTATAAGTATAATGGAGAAATGTCATACTCTTAAACACTACAATCAGTATAATAGAAAAGATTGATATTTAAATCTAATCTGACTGAACTACCCACTCAATTCAATCATTCTAAAACCCATAAAATAAATTGAATATAATTAAAAGGATATAATGCTATAATAATGTGGCATTCTATGAGCTGTTATAAAGAGCAGACTCTTTTAAAATAAATAATTTTCAATTAAACGAGCAGAAAATCAAATAAAAAAATTACTGAAATTATGGATACATTGTGCAGTTTATCAAGAAACATAATAACATAAAAGTATTGCAAGAAAAAAACCATATTTAGTACTGCAATAACATAAGTCAAATGGAAAATAATTAATGAGCCATTATTTTCATATAACGTAATGTTATTATAATATAACAGAGAAATTTATAAAAACATAAATAATAAAATTAGATTTGGATACAATAAAATTAATAAATTTACTACCCTGAGGTAGTATAAATAGCATCAATGCGTGCAAAATATCCTACACATTCTAAAAAAATCTTGACATAACAAAAACAATTGAATTTAGGAAAATGCTTCGAAATATTTTGAACGTCAATTCCACATCATACAAAAAAATTAATAATTAAATTTATATAGGAATCGTAGCTATCCCGTAATATGTTTCAGAAGATTCCAAGTGCAAATCTTTTTACTTAAGTGAGAAGAAAAATAAATGATATAATATTATAAGACCGACATAACGGGAATACTGCTCACCTAAATAAAGGAATGGAGACAATTTATGATGTTGTATATCTTTATCTTTTAGATAGATCGAATCATGAACTGTATACACCTAAATACCCTAGAGCATCTGTATACACATACATGTATATCATGTATGCATCAAATTAAAATTTAAAGTGAAATAATTGTAAAAACATTACAAGAGCCATTAAAGTTAATTATAAAAAAAATTGTTTTAAATATGGTTTAATGTTAACTATATTCAACCTGTTAAAATAATAAATAATAGAATTGCATAATCTTGTTACATTGATAGGAATATACCTAGTAGAAGTAAGTATTTCATATTAAGAAATGACAGTTTTCATACATTTTTATGCATATTTCTTTTTCCTTCCAGAATACACAACTAAATTCAGTAAAATACACATATAACTATACTTTATTATGCATTTATTGATGTTTTAAGTGCATGTTTCAAGGAAGAATTATCTTTAATTTACTAATACATGAAAATATCTATCAATTAAAATAAAACATTTAATTTCTAATAGCTCTTAGTGGTGACATTTACCCTTTGAAAATGTGTATATAAGCATCTTTTTAATATCTCCACACTAACATGTTTCAATATTTTAGCTAAATATTAGTATTATTATAGTGTTAAGTCATATTCATGCCGTTCCGGCAGCGTTGCATCTAGTATTACACATATAATAAGAGAAATAAATATATACACTATTTTCATTATATAAACAACACAAAAATATACACTCTGGGGCTTCGAAATGTTCGTACAATTAAATTTTTCTGTAAGTTGATTCGCAGATAAATGCAATAATTTATGTAAAAAGATACGTTTTGCATCATTTTTTGGTTTCAAATTAAAGATAATGAAACCTAATTTTTACGTCCATATTAACTACTTTAGATTCGTTTCAACATACTTTTTAAGACAAATAGTTATAACTAAATTTTGCTAAAAAATGTTTCCAATTACACAAAATAGGTTATCTTTTTACTTTATACTTTATACTTTGAAATAAACATGTACACGTAATATTGACACTTATTTATATTAACAGAGAATATCACATCATCAGATTTCGAAAAAGTCGAACAACTGGAATTTTGTAATAGTGTGTATAATTAAACATTAAAGTTTGTCCATTTTTTATAAATTATTTAATTTAAACAAAAATACAAAATTCAAATATTTTAATTCTTCGAAATTCTACGAAGTTCGTAAGAAGGCTTCAAGAATCGCTTTTTAACATTATCGGACAAACATGTTATCTTAGTTTCGTCGTACGAACGTCATACTTATACGAATGTTTCGAGTAAAGACCCCCTGCTGAGGGAGTTAAATGCAAAAACCAGTAGGTGCGTCAGAAATACGACCTACGAAAGCAACTACAACCAATTAATTTAACGATAATAATTAAAAATTGTATTTTTTATTAAATATAACATGTAACCCAAATATTTATTCAGCGATATACATATATTATGCTTGAGAGAACCTAAAGAATGTGCCTGCAATTAAACATACGAACAAATGGACCATCTACTCTTAGAAAAAAACCTCCCATCAGTCTAATTTACTTGCTGTTGTTGCGAAATTAATGACTAATGACACAATTAGTCACATACTATTACATTACTGTGTGATTTAATAATATATTAGATCATCAAAAGTAACGTATTCATATCCCAATTGTAATGAAACTAAGCAAAGAAAAAGAGGAGAACTCACAGTCAGCATGCATCCCCTTCTCAAAGCAGATCTTGAGTCGACAAGCCTGGCAAGTGTTTCGTGTCTCTTTTGTGATGGCACAATTGTTGCTTCGACGGCAGCGGTACTCTCGTGTCATTTGGATCGTTCTGATTGAAGACAATAAAATAATAGGTTAGATAGAAAGAACATTCGAAGAAAAGAGGTGTCTAATTTGGTATAATGCTTATGACGTCGGGACCACTCCTTTGGGTACATGCAATAGTGAATATAGCGCCATAAGATGTTAACTGTATTTTGAGGAAATCACAGCAAAATACGTAAATGCCTCCTCCTGGTGGCATTGATAGGATTAATATATTCTGCTTTCTTGTAACCAGTATACTACATAGATATGAATGCTAATAACCAACTACATATCAGTCAATAAATAAGAGTTTATGAACCTAAGAAGATGTAATAATATATTATATATATATATACAATATATCATATTCCAATGTTTCGGCATTATTTATACGTCATATTATGTATGTTAACCGGACACAAAAATGCCTACTTAAATTAATTAATGATTTTCATGGCGCGGTGTCTGTCGCCAAAATTTAATTTTAACATCAATTGTAAACAACACCCAATACATATTATAGTGAAATTAATAAAGTGCATTCTTCCATCATCAAAAAACTAAAATTTATTAATGTTTTCGAAAACTACCATCAAATAATCAATAATTATAAATTAAAAATTAGCATCGTTATATACGTATACATTGCTTTAAATAAAATGCTATAAATATTAACAAATTAACAGTAGGTATTTATTTGTAACAGAAAAATAATATTTCCAATAAAAATGATAACATATTTGGCGTTGTCAGAAGAGAGAATGCGAAAATATCAAACTCAGTCAAATGTGCAGTTTTACACAATATTTTCAACTGAATACACAGTATGTTTAAATATCGATGTCTAAAGTAACATAAACATTTAAAAATCACTAATGAAGCACAAATTTACATTACTAAAAATTAGATTTATAATTACTCAACTTCTTTAGAATATATGGCATGGAAGTAAAAACGTACACAATGTACAATATACCTACTAAAGGGTGCCTTGAATATGGCACTAGTTATTTCAACTTTATGAGCTACCGCCGTATATTGGGGTAGCATTGTAAAGAAAAACGATAAAGCTATTGTACCAGTTAACAAATTCTGCCTTTAAAGCTGAGTAAGCAAATTAAAGAAACGCAAATATAATATATATTGTTAAAAATCATCGAAATGCTTTAATAATATACATGTGCACGCATAGTATGTATATTCTAATGTATTATAAGTCATGATATGTCTAAAACATTACAGCTGTTTGGTAAATCAGACTTCATGGCCGTCATTCGCCTGTCGCTAAAACATCACAATACAGTCTCCAACTGCCAACGAGTAGAATTGCACTCGGATCATTAGATTTGATAATAAACAAGAAAACAAGTGAAATGACAAAGTATGACCGTGTTTTGGCCAATTAATAGGGTAACATGGACACAGTTGGTAGGTACTCCATATAATATGATTGATTTCTCGCTCTCGATATCAGAAGAAAGAAAAATTACGAAAAATATAATCCTCTGTTTATATGTATATTCATAGGACCAATAGTTAGTTCCTGTAATAAATATTTCGAATTTTTATTATAGAAGCTGTGTAATTGGATACAAACTCAATAAGGAATAAAATATGGCTGTTGTTAGATGAATGTTTATATTTATATTTATGCTAGTCATGATCATATTCCACGGCATTCAATAAAAATATTCTGTATACGCATATTTACGTATATAGGTGTCGTTTACAGGTACCTAGGGATATAGGTCACATATCATACAGGTCTCGGTAATAAAATAAAGGTATATCATGTAAATTATAGCGAATGACATGCATATAAAGCAAACACTTTCGAACACAAATAATAACAAATTCCATGTATTAAAGTGCGAATTATTAATATTTAATTTAAACGACTTATAACTTATGATTAAATAACATGCATTTTCTCACAGTTTGCAATAATTATACTCTTTGATAACACAGTATTATCATCAAAAATGTTTTCAATAATATGCATATTTAAAAAAAAAGGCCTTATTATTGCTATTTTGGACATTAATCCTAAGCGAACGAATGCGGTATAGAGCATGGAGAAGATTTAAATATGTGATAAAATGTCCACTATATATTGTTCTTCGAATATGGAACAATATATAAGGATATTAATTACTGCAGTTTATATGTTATATACAAAAAAGAATTAATGTAAACTTATAACATTAACTTTTTTTCCAGTTGTTAGAATTGACTTAATTGAAATTATTTTTACAATTCATTTAAAAGCTTTGTTTATTTTGGTCGTAAGAAAAATATCTAATTCATTCATAATTTTTATTATAATTATTACTTAAAAAATAACAGTAAATGGTCATAATATACCTACTCCTACCTACCTAAAACCTAAAATCAATTAAATTACTCCAGTAAATGTAATAAATCTTGAAGTAATTAAACTAAGCGTCCACTCTTATCGATGCTGTATGCAGTTTAATATATTACTACTTTGATATCTTAAAGCTTTTACAAATTAGTCTTAAAAACTGCGTCAGATAAACAGTTTTAGTAAGATATACAGGCAATAGTCAGATATACAGATATAGTCAGGCAATACATTATATTTTACAGATAACTTACGCAAATTAAAATTGTATAAAAACATATTTGTCCTTAAATTTAATTAAAAATATATACTTATTATAATTTTTTGTTTACCGATTTACATTTAAAAAAATTATTGACGAAAATGTATATTATTGTGATGTATATGAAATCAATAAGAGTCAAAAACTCTGTTTGTAATATGTTTGTTAAGTATATAATTTGCAAACGGATTCAGTATATAAGTTTCATAAATAATAAAGGAACATGTATTCTCGCTTTATTAGGGTGTATGTATCGGGTATAAATAATTATACCTATAAAAAGAGTGAACGCATTTTTTGTGTAAATCAGCCTACTTTTTAGTTAAAGTAAAGTAGCATTATTCTATTTTGTTTTCAATACAGTATTACTAAAATAATAAATCTCGCTTGTCTCACATAGCTAAAGCAAAAATTTGGCCTACATATAAAACAAGTATTGTAATAAAAAAAATTTACTTAAATAGTAATAGTAATAAATAGAATCAAAGACTTGCAAGTATAATTAATATTAAGTTAAACATAACGTTTAACATGAGGGATTAAACATATTAAAGTGGTAGAATTTAAAAGATTTTTTTCTAATGCGATTTAAGAAATTTAAATACATATATACATATATCCCAAAAAAATGATACAATAAACCATTTCGTTACATTTAAAACTATCATTTAACATATAGAGAGTAGTAAAAAAAGAAATACCATTATGCATTTATAGATAATTGTTATGTCCCTTAGCCTCAATCATATTTTGAAATCATTTATTATATTCTCTTATAATATTTATTATATAAAATGGCGTAACAACTTAAAGAGTAAGATTGTCATAAAAAGTAAAAAATTCTTTGGCGGTTTTTAATTATCAAAAATAAAAAAGATTAGTCAAAAGACTATATTGTTATCTTTTTAAATATATTTTTCAAGTAATAATATATAAAATAATGAGTTTATAAAATAATAAATACTTGTTATTTGAAATTATGCATGTTGACCTCAATCGCAAAATGTACATTTTTTTAATAGTATAAGTTTAAATTTAGCTGTTGATAGAAATACATGAATTTAGACGAATTTGTAGTAAAATGAACTTGCCTTATATGTTTAACTATATCCTTATGCTAAATATTACAATTGAAATTAATATCATAACATTTTTTTAATCTTGCCATAATATGACATCGACAGAAAAATTAATAATACTGTACTATAAACGATTACAATAATTATATACATCATATTATTATAAGGAGCAGTGTTGCGAAGTGAACCGTCACTTAATTCTCTTAGTTAACAGAATAGCGTTTTATTCGAGAATTTATATTCGTCAATTACGCTTTGAAAATAGCATATAAAAATATTTTTAAAATATATAATAATTAACACAAAAATTACAATATTTTACTGTTAATTGAGGTCATTAGGCAAACGAAAAATATCATAAACTGAGATGAATTACATAATATTTTGTAATAGTTAATACATAATATAATTTTCATTAGAGTTATTTTTTAATAAATGATTATCGCTTGCGCAATCAAGACTTTTGTGTCAGTAGCACACTTTCAGTTACATAGTTGCTTGATATCCATGTTATGTACATATTAAGCTATATGTAACTATTATACAATTTACACATTAAAAACTAAAAACATACAATCAAGTTGATATACCAATACATATAAGCACATTAGCCATAATAGAGAACTTTGACTAAAAGAGTAGTGCACAAGTTAAATAAACATTAAAATGGCGGACACAACTACTTGACACTTGAGTAGTTTGAGTCAAAATGAAACAAGCAAGGTTAAGCGAATTCGCACTTCAAAATAACGTGATATATCTACCTATAACACAGTCAGCTAAGCAATCAAACTAGAAAATACTTTGTTGATTGGATGAAATAAATTGATTCAAATTAAATAACTTAATTGTTTATACCAATATGTATATAATAATAAGATATTTGAGTGTAATTTGTTGAATAACACACATATATCTATCATAATGGAAATATATAAAATATCCACTATACATAATCTTATCTTATCTAAACAACTACTAACTATAGTCATAGTAGAATATACAAGTATTCATATTATAACAACATTTATTAACTATACGTCTGTACCATTTTGTATTCAATGGTACACAAGAACGCGTAATAAATTATACTAATTTAGAGAACAACGTAAGACAGAATTTAAGACTATTCAACTCACTACTCATGCTAAAATAGAGTTGTAAGACAAAACAAAATATTTATCGTTTTCAAGGTCGTTATATTCGTAAACATTCTATTCATCGTGCATTTGATTTATATTTGAAACTGTAAAGATAAATAGAAATGGCAGTTCAAAACGAATAAATAATTAGTAGCAGTAGTAACAGTAAACACGCTGTATGTGAAATAAACTATCTGGAACCCTATAAGATATGAATATATATGATTTCACTTACTTCATCACAGCGAATTATTTACATATTTTATTGAAACAAAAATATGTAATTAATCAGTCTTTGAAGATGGTGATAAGAGTGATGATACAGGTACAAATACAAATTCTGAATAAATTATATTCGAATAATATACATTTCTTTCAAAGAGATACTTTTTTGTAACATTAGTCAACTTCATATTTTAGCTATATGTACATACATATATGTACGAGTATATATATATATATATAATTCTTTAAAATAAATTTTAATCATTATAAATAATTATTGTTAATTAAAAAAAACACTATTGCTCTGAAATGCTTCCCATTGAGGCTTAAAAATAAACTAGAACGAATACGGTATATATATTCTGTGTTTTCCAAATAAACACATATATAGAAAATATACCGTAAAACCATGTTTTATATAATTATATTGCAATGCTTTATTAGAAAAATATTTATATACAATTATGTAAAGTAACAATTTCATATTCTAATAACCGATGTTATAAAAACTATAAAGGTGACAAAAAAGCAATTTAATAAGTACAGTATTAGTATATTATACCAGCGATATATATTTCAATTTCAATTCCATAATTTTATTGTCCATTAGTCAATAACAAGCAATCATACACATTAGGCTAACATAACCTTTTCGATGTATAGGTGTCAAACATAAAATAGCTATTTTAAAAAGTGGTATAATAAAATAATATACATATCAAAGTAATAAAACAATAATAATAAAAAAACTGTTCTGATAACAGAATAGAGTGTAACATTATGCATAAATCACATTATGTAAACCATATTACATTAAAATAACTAGCCTTAAAATGTTATTTCTTCAAGGTTAAACTATGATTCCATTTCTCTTATTTTAATATAACATTTATTGCAAGATTAAATTTGAATGAAATAATTTTGATAAAGCGATAACTTTGTTTGAAAAAATTTCGGATAAATGAATTAACTTATTGAAACATAATATATAATTTACCGTGGATGTATATATTACAGTAAGAGCAAATTATCTTATAATGTTATTTAAAGACATCTCTTTGCATTTAATATTATGGCAATATCAAAAAATAAATATTATACTATGTATATATTTTTCTAATAAAAATATAAAAGTGAAGTGGGATATAAATTTCACTATATCCAAATCAAGATGAATTAAATATTATAAATCACAGCGCCTTCCTAGTTAGGGGGGTGCTAGTTAATTAAGAATACAAGATATAACATAAGATAATGTGGGTACGACATCAAATAACTTTTAATAGATTTTATTCAATATCATATGATAGGCTATATTAAAACCCATTCGTTAAAAAGGTAAAAAATCTGATCACAAAGTATATACGTAATTATACGTTTATAGATCAGGGTGTCCACGCTTTTTCAGTCCCAAATGTCAAGGAATATTTATTATTATTTCAAGGAATTTTCTGAAAAAAGATAATGTTAATATTTAACCAATATAAAACATCCCAAGTGTCTAGTTAGCTATATAATATAATTGATAACATATAACATAATAACTAACATATATGTATGTACAAAGGCAGTTAGACTAATGTTTGAAAGTTGGTACAGTATATAAACAGTGAATGGTTGAAATAATGATTAAAATGTTAAACATTGTTACTAGGAACATTAACAGATAATTTATCGATCTCAGAAGACAACGTTTCAATCTCAAGTTTTTTCTCTTTAGCAGCTCGACATTATAATTAAAAATATAATAAAATATATTATAATTATAAATTAGCCATTAATGGGGAGATAATGTGACCGCCCCGGTTATGATATATATAATAGGCTTGTTCAGATTTTAGCATGTCTAACCACTGCCAGGAACATATAAATAATCATTATAGACTGGACAAA
>JAYRBW010063186.1:0-29940 GCA_036023295.1 Invenusta paracnida
CGGAATAGGGACAATAACCCCCATTTTCCATTCTTGTGGGACGCAGGCCTCATTCCAGCTCCTATTGAAGATTTTTAAGAGGATTTCTTTGGCCTTGGGTGAGAGGTGAAGTAGGAATTCATTGTAAATCCCATCTCTCCCTGCTGCTCTGTTACTGCCAAGTTCTTCTGTTGCCGAGACAACATGGAAAAGTTCTTGTATTCCTCTCTGTCTGTTTGAGTCTTCCGGTACTTGTTGTTTAGAATGATGTTTGTCCTTTCGTTTTGGTTCGGTTTCTTCCACAGTGTATTTTCTTTGCCACTTTGGCGTACAACTTTTTGTATTCCTCAGCTTTGTCGCGGTCGTTGGTGATGATTTTTCCATCTTTGACAATGGCTACGTTTGAATCCCACACTTTTTCTCTGTTAATACCTTTTATAACTTTTCAGGTCTTGTCTGTCTTGGACGTGTTACTAAGGGTTTCGTGAACTCCCTCCACGCCTTTTCCTTACCCTGTCTTATCATATCTCTGAGCACTTCCCCCATATCTAGCCAGGCCTTTCTGTACTCTTTGCTCTGGTCAGCTTTATCTCTAAACAGGCTCCTAGTATCAACAGCTTCGCAATCTCTTCTGTCCACCAGGCTTTGGGGTCTTTTCTTCTTCCTCTCGGAATGGATCTACCCGCGGTTATTAGGGTGTTCGTGAAGAGCTTGTTCAGTTCATTCAACTCAGGATCATTCGCAATTTGTGTGTCCAGCATATCATCAACCTCCTTGGTGAATTTTTCCCAGTTGGCCTTGTTCCAGGCATATCTTGTTCGGAAGAGATCTGATCTTGGTAGGCTCGTTGTGTCTCTTATGAGATCGTCTAGCTCAACGTCAAAACAGATAGGTAAGTGATCGGTGTTCAGTGCTGGCAGCGTTTTCCAATTTGTGATTTTTACTCCCCTGCTCATTGTGAGGTCCGGGGTACCACTTTTGCCGTTCCTTCTGTTTTTATGTGTGTTATCCCCTGTATTCGCCAGATTGACGTCATTATCGGAGATCCAGTTAGCAATATCTTCACCCATGGCATCTTCGTTGTTGAGAATGTCCCAACTACTATGGTGAGCATTAAAATCCCCAGTCACTATAAAACGGTCCTGCCAATCCAATGCTTCGTCTGCCTTAAAGTTCTGGACTCTCTGATCTTCTTCCGAGTTCCAGATCGGGGGGACGTAAACATTATAGATCTTAAATTGACATTTCTCTTGAAAGATCTGCACACCCAATCTTTCCGTAGTGTTATCGTTAGCTAGATCGTCGAGCTGTATACTGTTGCAGGTTAGTTTTTGCGTGTCTTTTACAAAAATAGCAAGACCTCCGCCTCTCACTTCTCCTGCGTTTCTGGCTGTGACTCGGTCTTTCCGGAAGCATGTATATCCATTTAGATGGAAGGTAGCGCTAGGGGTGAGTTTTGTTTCTTGTACGCTTATGATGTCGTACTTATCTCCCTCAATCAACTTCTCGAGTTCTGTCTTTCTGGCTCTCAGGCCGTCTGCATTAAGCTGTAGGACTCTGATGATATCGTCCTCTACTTGTGGTCTGCTATCTCCGCTTCTATGCCCTCTTTTAGGTCCCGGGTTGGCTTCTATGTCTCCTCCTCTTCTCAACTGGATGTCAGCACCCCTTTCTCTTTACGATTCGCATGGGTACCTTATGCGAGTCGCCCACCGAAAAAACCAAGTATGATTGTGTGGTGTGTTTCGATATGGGTGAAGGAGCATGATTGAGTAAGCACATATCTGTATGATGTAGTGAACAGTGTGGTGGCAACAGTAAAAGAAGAAATAATGTTGGATGTATAGCAGTAACACAACGGATACACATAGTAGTAGCAATAGCAGTGGCGGAACACACGTATAGAGAATATTGAGGCGAAAACAGTGAAAGCAGTAACAATAAAACACAGTGGCAACACATAACAGTAGCCAGCACCAGCATTGAAAGTAACATATTGGAACACATTGAAAGCAACATATTGGTAGCGAATGTAACAGCGAAAGTAACAACACAGGTGAAAAGTAGTAGCACAGTATGTACCCACAAAAACCCAAATAACTGTTGGCTATCATGAAACAGGGCTCCATAATCAATACCCGAAAAGTGACCCTTAACGGCTATAGTTAGTACTTTTTGCTGGGAAAAAGTATATGCTTTATATACAACATTGTATTATCTTTAAAACACATAGCAGTTAATATGTCATTAACAATTAACAATAATATTTAGTTAAGAGGTTCAAAGCTGCTTCCATTAACCTGTACTTACAGTTTCCATGTCGCATATACAAGTTTTCTTGCCTTTTACTAGGTAATTATGAACAACCCTGTATATTACTGATCAATTATTTACACAAAATAGCAATACGTTTGTTTTATTTATAATATAAAAAAACAGTTTAAATACATATTACAAATTTCTGATTTTATTGAACATTATTTGGCCTTAATCTGTTAAATACTGATACTTCTGATCAATGACGTATGTATATTGAAAATATACCTCAGTACACCTATTCTCTTGATCATCCACGTAAAAATCTGTCTGTCTGAAATTAACAAATACTATCTGAAATGGTTTGGAAATATTTTTAAATCGAACAGAGTAGGCACTTAATCCAAAATATTTTCTGTTCTTCCATAAACATATTGGTACCATAACTCTAAAACATGTGTAATAAACTTATATAAATAACAATAAGCGTATTAGAAATTGTCATCTTGTTTAATTGAATTCTATATTTTGTTTATGTTACTCATTTTCCATTGCAATTACAAATACCTGTACAAAGCCAAGTCGAAATAATTAAATGGTCATTTTATGTGCAAGGAGCAAACCTCAAACTGGTACTGGAGGAATCCTCTTCAGATTGAGAGGAGGATGAGTCGGCTAGAGGGGAGGTAGCCGGAGTGGACTGAAATAATGGGTCCAAGTCGACATTGCGTTGCGGTGTCGTCAGACATATCTGTGGCGTTCACTGACGAAGGCCCATCCCAATTTGCGGTTCCTGCACCGAACTACTCGTCCGCGGCAGGCTTTGGCTGCGCCTTGTTCTGCTGTCTCTTCCCTTTTTTCTTAGAGGCCCCCCCCCCCACGGTTGGCGGGAGGTGGGACATTGCAGCGTGCGAGGATTGATGAGGCATCCAGTGTAGTAGCCTCTTGCCAACCTCTTGATGATGCCAATAATAATGTTCGTATTCGGTCTTGAATGACCCGGAGCGCGACTTGGACATCGGGAACCGGCTGCTGCAGAAAGGCGGCGAGTTTGGACAAGTGTTTCGCATCGGCGCGAGAACAAAAGCGAGATCATCTCGGGCTAAGCTTACCGAACTGACCAAGTGGACGGCCGAGAAGAAAGTTGACGTTGTGGCTCTCCAAGAAGTCCACCTCCCAGAAACCGGCGACATTATCATCAAGAGATTCAATGATCCTATCACTGGTCGCAGGAAAACTTGACGCATTGACGGAGGAACTGTTAAAGGCGGAGACGTAGCCATATACGTCCGGGACGGCCTCAAACACCAGAGAATCGACCAACCCCTTAACCCCATTGACAATACCGCAGAATGGGCTGGGACAACAGTTTACGACAAAACTCAAAATCCCATCTCTATACACAATGTCTACATTCCCCCCATCAGAACGGGAAATAGAGATCAACGTGTTAACAACTTCGAACTCCGCTTCCTCCTCACCTATAACAACACTATCATCCTTGGTGACAGTAATACACACAATCCTAGCTGGGACTCAAGCTGTGATGAACCTGATAACCTTGGAAAAACGATCGACGTCTGGATTAAAACCACTAACATGTGCACCATCAATAATGGCGAACCCACTCACCTCCACCAAGGGACCGGTGGCCTATCTGCCCCTGACATCTCCATGGTGTCAGAAAACTTGGAACCCTTCTGTGAATGACACACTGCAGATGACCTCGGTAGCGACCATCTCCCCATCATCATTGAAGTCGGAAAAACACCTAGCCAACAAAGCCGTGCGATGACAAAATAGAGCCTCAAGAAAGCAAACTGGACGGGTTTCATGTTGAAAATTGAAAATTGAAAACACAATCACAGCCGAACCCCTCTCAATTGTTCATCCCTCCAAAATACCCAGCACCGTAAGATGATTATCATCGAGTCTGCGAAAAAGCACATACCGAAAGGAGCCCGGAAGAATCCCAAATGGTGGTGTGAATAAGTTGAGAAAGCCACCAAAGAAAGACTCGCCGCTCGCAAAGTTGCATACCTTGACAACTAGAGAAAAAGAATCTGGCTTGATGCTGCTAAGAAAGTCAGCGAAACAATCAAGAAGGCCAAAGAAGACAGCTGGTAGAAGTTCGTCTCAAAAGACCTCTCCGACCGCACAAACCCCAAAAAGGTATGGAACGTCATCAAGAGCATGGATGGAAGATCGTCCAAACCCATGTCGGACACGCCACTCCATAATAACAACAAGACTATACTCAACGACAAGGACAAAACCAATGCCTTCGTCATCGAATACGCTAAAGTCAATAGCCTCCCACGTATACCAGCGATCGAAGCCCTCATCAAGCAAGAATTTACCAACCTCAGAAGAAAGAAATGTATCAACTGCCTAGGTGACCACTCTGGTATGTGCTGTATGTTCCGCGATGAAGATCTCCAAGAAGTGCTCAAGAATATACCGAACGGTAAATCTGAAGGCCCGACGGCATCCTATCTAAAATGCTTAAACACCTGGGCGAGAAGGGACGCAAAGCCATGCTGTGCATCATCAACAAGTCTTAGACCGACATGAAGATCCCCAATAGGTGGAGAGAAGCCACCATCGTGCCCATCGCCAAGACAGGAAAACCAGCCACAGACATGTCATACCGTCCTATTAGCCTCACTAGTCACATGGGCAAGATTGCTGAGAGAACGGGGAAAAATAGACTTTACTGACTGCTTGAGAAGAACCAGTTCCTACCACAAGAACAAGCCGGCTTCAGATCAATCCGATCAACTTAAGATCACATCGCACTCAAAACCCCATAATTTCCTCAAAGGACTACCTCAGGGTAGCGTGCTAGCGCCTCTCCTTTTCCTGATCTGGATCAAAGACCTTTTGGATGCCATCCCGGGGGGAGCTGAGGCCTTCTTCTTCGCTGACGACCTCCTCCTGGCTGTCCGAAACCAGAAAGTTGAAACAGCAGCGCTCATGATGCAGGAAGACCCCACCGCCGTCGAAGACTGGGCGAAGAGATGGAAAATGACGTTAGCTCCGGAAAAATGTGAATGCATCCTTACGCAGTGTAGCAAGGAAGCCAACATAAACTCGATATCAAACTGAACAACCAAGTGGTCAACACCGTAAAAACTGCAACCTTCCTTGGTGTCACTATTTACAGGCTCCTCCAATTCGGCAGTCATGTAGACAAGATCCAGCAGAAAGCTTAAGCACGCATCAAACAACTTTCGGCCCTAGGAGGAAGATCCTGGGGCATGAACACGAACTCCCCAAGGAGCGTCTAGATCCCCTACGTCCGCTCGTGTATGGACTATGCAGCTGGTGCCTGGCTCCACAGCCCACTCCCACGTTAAGAGACTTGAATCCAAAACAAAGCGGCTAGGACTATCACAGGATTTCCAGCTAAAACAAACATCAAAGACCTTTGCGAAGAAGCGAGAATCTAACCGATCCACATTCGCGCGAAGTTCAAAGGCATTACCCTCTACGAAAAAGCTATACGGAAGCGCCCGGACGATCCGATCCACAAGATTGCAATTCTAGATCAAGCCAAGAGACTTAAGACCAGTCACCCCACGTGGAGAGACCTGGGAGAAGAATCAGCCGCAACACCAATATCAACATGCTGCCCAGAGAACACCTGGGGCCCATCAGTTCCAAACTATCATAGAAACCTTCTAGAAACATGACCATCAACACTAATACCATTCCACTGATCAGCAAGAAACAACCACTACCTGAGCAGAAACTAATCGTTGCTAGCTACCTTGCCATGCTCGAACCGGTCGATCTTACCATCTGGACCGAAGGATCAGTCGTCAACAGCACCGAGAATGGGGGTGGCGGATACGTTATGGAAGGTCGTAGCAACGCCACCGGTCAAGTCGCAGTGGGCAGATATTGCACCAGCTTCAGAGCAGAACTCCACGTCATTGACGCTGCCCTTGAAGAGGTTGCGAAATGGACCGCCAAACCCAACTCCATCTGCATCCTCACCGATAGCCAGTCCTCGCTAGAAGCCCTCACAAGCGGTCCCAGTAATAGAGATAATGAAATCACCTCAAGAATCCGAGATAAGATCGATCGCATCAATTCCAATATTAGCTTACAGTGGATCCCGACCCACTGCGGCATTGAAGCAAATGAAAAGGCCAACAGAATTGCAGATCAAGCTACCAAAGAGCCTCAAAATCGCGTCTCGATCGGCCTCGATGTTATCACGAATCTGGCGCGACGTAATGAAATAGGCGAATGGAAAAACCAAGCAAACTTCGGGAGTGAGTTCAGAAGAAGTTGGAGCGGTAGAGAACTATCAGTAATGAGCTTGAATCCACCCTCGATAGAGCTGACAGCGTCACCCTACACTAAGTCAGAACAGGGAACCTGACGTCATCCAAAAGTTCCTGCACTTCATCAAGAAGATTAACTCCCCTGTTTGCGACCACTGCCCGGGGGTAGTGGAATCTACAGAACACCTGCTCTTCCACTGTCCCCAGTATGATGAGGCCAGGCTGAAGACCTTGGGCCGTCCACCCCCTATGACATCATAAAGACAAACCCAAACCAAATTTTAAAATTCCTGGGTTTGGCCGGCCATTCACGACCCGGAAATACACTCGCCAGAAAATAGAGAGAGAGAGACATCTCGGAGTAGAATCGGGTCATAAGGTTCAAGATGGGCCACAGGTGGGGCGGGCATGACATTCAGAGCGCCAGGATTCTGAGCCCCAGCGGAGCTGTCGGAGGGATTAGAGCATGTACCTCCTGGCTTCAAGGGCCCTGCCTGAGCTTGTGCTGCTGCGTTAAATTGGTCCAAGAGTTGCTGCATTTGAGCCTGAATCGCGTCAATACACGCATCTTGGGCGTCTATGTGCTCGTGGAATCGCTGTTGAAATGTCGGACGCTGATGACGTCTCGTTCGGTCGAGTAAGATTGGTTGGTCGAGGTCCGAGTCGTCAAGTCGTCTCTGGCCAGAATCAGATTGGGACAAAATATTTTGATGGAACCTCGTGCGGGAGTGCCAACAAATTGGCTAGAGAGACCACGAAGTCAAGGAAAAATAAATCTCTTTATTGGAAGCTCTATTTCTATCCTTATAAACATCCCTGTATCTTTTTAACTGCATTTATACAATCACGATTAGATTGACCTTAGGCAAACATGTCTTGTATCAATCATAATCGGAAAGTTGTTATTGTCAATCATCGATCAATCCAGATTAATCTAATCGCGATTGGGAAAGTAAACATTATATTATCTTTAATATGGTTGATCTTCTAACTGCGCTTTGCCACAATTCATAAAATAATACTTACCTATAGTAATAGTCACGCACTTGGAGTCTAGTAGTAGTGGCCTCATTCTCTTTTTCCGTTTTGAAACTTCTTTTACTAGAATGTATTGTAGTCATCAATTTATCTCAGAGAGAATATAGCCTGCCAATTGAAGCATTTTTTTTGTGTAGATCCGGATAGAATCGAGCCGATGCATATATATTATTACGCATGTATTTATATGCTATTCTTATATTAAATCAAAATGTTTAAATCTATGTCAAAATTACATTTTACTTTTTTTATTTTACAGTATATTGCTATATTTTTTAGAGAAGAAGCCACGCCCCAAGCCGATCAGGAATTGAAGTTCAAATTAACATATCAGATTCAGAGGTTCGTTTTTGTTTTCTGCAAAAATACTTATAACATGTTGACATACTAATCTGCTTTCTGTTTCTCAATAGAACAAACAAAAACGAGCTCGCAAGTCAGACGATTCACCAATGTCATTAAATTACAAGCCAAATGAATATCAATCACCATACAGAAAAATTCTCCAACCATTAAGCAGTAATTCACCATCTTCTGACGGTAAAGATAACTATGTAAGAATAAATACCTTCAATTTCGTTTTTTATTTTCAGTTCATCTATTAACCTAACATTTATTTTTTCGTTAATTCTTCTGCAGGAATCTCTTATTAAAAAAATTCTTGCAAAACCATTTAAAGTTCCAATACCAAACTACCAAGGTATTTAAAAGACTAATTACTTTCATATTACTTTATATATATCGTGTATTTTAATGCAATATTTTACGTCATAAATACTGATTAAAGTACTAACTAACGCATTCCGTTCCTCTGATTCATCTTAAGGTCAAACTCTTGCCTCCAGGGCTCTAGGTGTTCGACGCACAGGAGTACGCACATCCCTGCATGATCCCTTTGAAGAAGGCGCCCTTGTTCTTTATTCACCACCGGAAACTTCAGCCCATGAGCAGATGATGACAGATGCGTAAGTAAAATTAATTATTGTTTTTATTTACTGTTTTAATTTAACAACTCATTGTATTTAACGCTGTAAATTTGATATCTTCTCTTTCTGTTTTCTATTTTAGAACTAAACAAAAGGTTCATGTTGTTGTGGATCCTGTATTATCAAAAATACTTCGTCCTCATCAAAGAGAGGTATATTCATTCTCTTTACATATTATTTTTATTGTTAATTAGCATTAAGATAGTTTGTCTTAATACATACTTGTATATATATATATATATAGTTACCTAATTATGTTATACATTTATCTTTGATATACCTAATAATCTTTTACAGGGTGTCAAATTTATGTATGACTGTGTCGTTGGTGAACAAATACCCGGTAGCTTTGGTTGCATTATGGCAGACGAAATGGGCCTAGGAAAGACTCTTCAGTGTATTTCTCTGATATGGACTCTTTTAGTAAGTATATTTTATAATGTGAATATTTATATTAAGTTACTAGGATTTTCTATAAAAAACATGTGCTACCCTTATAATCATTTCACTTGTATCTACAATTTTGTCAATATTCAGTACAGATGATTAAAGAAAACATAACTTTTAATAAATACGACTTTTGTTCTTTATAGATTTATAAATTTACTTACCAGATGACTATTTTCAAATATTAATATTTAGGATTTGAAAAATACAATGTGTATACAATACACATTATATATATCCACTATTACGTAAAAAGGAATTATTTATTGATATATACCATTACATATACAGGGTGTCTCATAAGTCACGCATCATAGGAAATTTCCACTTTAACATTAATTCAACATTTGGTGGGTGATGACTTTGATAGACGACAAGAATTCTGTCAGTGGATCCAACAAGTTCGAGACATTATTCCATTCATTATGTTCAGTGACGAAGCAATTTTCTACTTAAATGGAAATGTTAATCGCCACAACTCAGTCTATTGAGTGACTGATAATCCACATTGGAGTGATACAACACATGTACAAAATTCGCCACGTGTCATAGTCCGGGCAGCCATATTAAATTAACGTATCATTGGCCCATATTATTTTGATGCGAATGTCACAGGTGAGACATACCTAAATATGTTGCAGACTTTCCTTTCTCGTATTCTCGATGACATTCCACTTGCTCAAGCGCAAAACATTTGGTTCCAAAAAATGGGGCTCCCCATTATTTTGTCTACTACTGTGCGGGATTATTTGGATAAGACATTCCCTCACCGGTGGATTGGGCGGCGTGGGGCAGTCGAATGGCCCTCGAAATCACCATGGATCTCTCGCCTTTGGACTTCTTTTTATGGGGGCACCGCGTTCTGTCAATCGGCCAATATCTCTGCAACAATTGCAAGCCAATATAGCATCCGAAATTGCAAAAATGCTTCAAAATGTGCAAAGATCATGCATTACTCGATCTCAAAAATGTTTAGATGTTGAAGGTCGCCAATTTGAACATTTGTTTTAAAGTATATAAACATTTAGACTTAATTATTTTATAGTACAATATATATTCAATACTACTTTTAAATTTCTAAAATTTCCTATGGTGCGTGACTAATGGGACACCCTGTATATTGCTTTGTGAAATAATACAGTACAACATTGTAAAGGTATGAAATAGACTACATCGCAAAATAGATATCTGCATAAATGTATTAATTAATGTAGTTTCGACAACTTATTAAAATACTAATCACTACCGTATCATTAAACGATCATTAAACAGCATTCTATTGAAATATTAGAATAATAGTTTGCGTAAAATTTTTATTTTTAATTAACCCGCTAATATAAAAATATGTCTGTTTGTTTGTTGCAATTAAAATGCAGTAATATATGCGAACAACTTTCGGTCTGATCTATGTGATTATTTTTAGCACAAAGGGGCGATTTGTGTTTTTTTAAGCATAAAAATATAATATAAATAAATAAATAATAATTTAAAAGTTTACACCAAATGACATAGAAAGTATAGTACTACATATTTAAAACTTAAAAACATGTAGATATTTGAGAAAACTATATACTAATTACTTTAAACTAATCTAAATATTATTGTAATCAATAGCTTCCCTTGTCAATTAGTTCCGTGTTCAACATGCAATCAAACTTGTTTACACGATCTATAAATTAACTCCTCAACAGCATTTCTAAGCATTGGAATATATGGATGGAATATATAAGTATGGAATATAGTATTCATGCTAACAATATATTATTATCATAATTATTGAATCTCCACACGGTAGGTATAGTATATAATAAACAATCTTAAACATTGATATATCAGGCCAAACATCTGCTTTTTTAGATATTTTATAATCACTTTCTTGTTTTAACATGGGAACACACTATACGACGTTAAGAACACATTTTGTGTACACAGCAAACATTAAATGGTTATTATATACATGCTTTAAAAACGCATATTTCATGTTTGTTTTATATTTAATAGATGTATATTGTCATAAGTCAAGAAGCATATTCTAAATTATTCCAAATATATCTCAAAAATAAAAATAGTACTATTTTTATAACTGTTTTAAAGTTCTCGCTCATAAAATAATTGAAATTATTATAATAATGACATAAATTCAAAATGACTGTTGATCAAGCAATACTATATACCATTAATATAATAAATGTTACATTTAAAGCATAATTTTCAAACCAAAGTTGCTATTTTTTGTAAAATTAAAGTTTTATACGAATACCGAGGGTATATGGTTTGACATATTTAAATATTGATTAATACTTCAGAGTAACAAAGAAATGTTGTTTTTACTGTCAAAATTAAATTGCCTAAATGTAATAATAATTTTTAATAATATAACTTTTTATATAACTTTTATATTTCATAAATTTAAAAAATTATTTATAAAAATTTATTAATATCTAATTAATAATTATTAAAGAATGATTATAACAACTACCGTTAAATAAGTTAATCAACAACTAAATAGAGCTTAATAGAAATGAATACACATACACATATTGGTTAATTTATCAATGATTAGATAATATAATTAGTACATGAAACTTTCACCAATCGATTAATGATAGACAGAATTTCAACTCTTATTAATTTCATACTTATTGTGTAGTTTTTCATTAAAAGAAAAACGTTATATTTCAATCATTTTAAGCCATAAATTGGTATTTGACTAGTAGTATTAAATATTTGTATTAATTAATTTTATGATCAATTAATTAGTCATTCAGGGACCACGCCATTATTTTCGTATTGGGAGGGCCAATATAAAAAGGGCACCCTAAGTTAAAAAGCACCCTTAGGTAAAACTATCGAAGTTGGATCCATGAATTTATTTACTGAATTGATAACTCAATCTGTAGTATTACATACAATAATTGGACTGTGGGCAAAATCAAAATAACTAGCTGTACAGTAGTTTAACATCCAGTCAGGTTTTATAAAAATTCAGAAAAAATCATTTGTTGAAAATTGTCCAAAAATAGAAAAGCGCTGCGATAATTTTAGAGCAAAAAATGTTTGCAATTTTCACTAGGTCGAGTTCATCATACCTCTGCTTGTGAGATTGCAAAACAGCTAGAGCATTGAAACGGCAGGCAGCCATTCTAACATGCAGCCAAGTCTTCAGTGAAAATGAGTCGCCATTGAAAATGAATGCTCGTCTGATACTGCCGTTGCAGATTCACCATAATCAGCTTTGCCACAGTTAACACTTCCTGAAGATAAGTGAGGAATTCGTGAGCAGATCCGATCAACAGTCCAGACGCCATGGACATCAGAATGTTGAGCTGAGCATCCAACATGTCCATTGAAATATCATCTGAGTAGTTCGCTTCAATGAACTGTTTCTCCTCAAATGGCTTCCCCTTGATTGACCGAACAAGGAGGTTCTCCATGTGTAGCAGAGTCTGAAAACTTTTTGAGTTAAATCGCCATTGGATCGTTCCACCCATCCAGTCCAGCGCTTGGAAATACAGAGTGCGTAAGTGTTCTCTAACCATCTCTGGATGCGTCGGTTCCGATTCACCAATTTGCAGCTTCCTTGGATCTCAGCACTTTCTTGGAAGGACTGGAGGATTGAGCTCGCCAATCTTGTTTGCCTCCATTCTCACTCTGGTATCGACCGTATAATGTTTGATTATACGTTTGATTATTGTTTTGATTTTTGATATTGTTTTGATATTGTTGTTGATTATTATGTTTGATTATATAATGTTTGATGTCCTTAGCTACTTAGCGGCAACATTTTAAAGTATTAAAGACATATGTAGGTAATGGGAATGATTATATATCTAAGGGAGCCGCATCTGCGCATGTTTATTTTTTATGAAAAGTGGGATGCAATGACGCACAAAAAGGGCACTATTAATACAAAAAGGGCAAAAATCAAGTCAGGACAATTATTGGGGGGCCCGGCCCCCCCTGGATCCCCCCCCCATGGCGCAGTCCCTGGTCATGAAATTGTAACATAATATGTAAGATGTTTGTAAAACATAATTTATAATATTTGTATCTAAAGCTCTTCTTCTGCATAATTTGTTTTACAGAAATAAATAAATAAATACATAAATTCAATAAAATATTTATTTAAAATGTATTATTGAATATGAATAAAAAATCCAAGTTTCCGTAAAAATAATTGTGAGATTATTTATATCAATTCTGAAAATATCAAATAAATATCGAATTAAATATCATAATTAATATCAACGCCTATAGTAATAAACTTTTTATTTAATGTGCATGATTTAACATAGATATCCTATGATTTGACCTGATTCTACATTTTGGGAGAGATCTATCCTACCTTAAAATATTTTTAATCGAAAAAGAAAAAATTAGAATGACATGAGTAAGTGATTGTTTTTATAAATTAATTCCTTAACCAATAATTGTATTCGAAAAATTTACGTTTCTTAAATCTGTGGAAAGTGAACATTTGTCTCATATATCCTGTCTCTTACCTGAGTATAACTTTCACTTTCTGCTCGCGTATGAGCTGAACCAATGGATCTATTTCTTTATCTGAAATGTGTAAAAATGATAATTAAATGTACAAAATCGATAAAGACTTTAACCTATTTGAAACGATATTAAAATTTTAATAATTATACGATATATTTATATTTTGATTTAAAATTTTCAAAGAAATTATTTCGCTTAAATAATTAAAATTAGTGTTCTACTAATTGTTCATAATTGTTTTAAATTAAAATCAATCGATCAGTATAATTTTAAAAATGTAATTAATATATGTTAAACATATGTCATTTATACATTATAATGGTATTCGAAAAGTATTATTAACTTAAACAAATGTTGAATTGTTATCATTTTCGACATTAAGTACATATTTCTACTAATAAATACATATAATTCAAAAATATTTGAATACAAACTTTCTATTGAAACACAATTAGGATTAATACTTTTAGTAAGTTAGTATTAACATAATATAATAGTGAAAGACAATAGTACACGTGGCATGATCTTATATTCCTTTAGAGTATCGCATTAAAGGAAGTAAGTATATAACGGTTACAATGTGAGTTAAATGTAAAATATTAAAAGGAAAATATAAATGTACCTCACGTCACTTTAATGTACTACATTCTAACTCAGTCTATCTCTGTTAAAGCATTATGGTATCACAGAAAATAAGGCCATACTATTAATATTTAATTTTTTGCCAACAACTTGCCGCAACATCGACTTCATACCTTTATACATAAACAAGTTGGTGTAATAAACAGTGCATGATAAAAGTTTACACTCCGAAGGTATACTTTACTTTAACATTAATAAACAATATGTGACAGTAGGTAGGTATATGAGCTTTATTTTTTGCTATTCAAAAATTAAAATTTTAAACATGACCAAGTTTACACTTCTACACCAGGTTTAAGTTTTCTGCTCCATAATCGTTTAAAATGTTTACTTAGACTATAATATCTGTAATAACGTATATTTTCTGTAAGTATTCGTTTAGTTTAAAATCATTCAAATTTATAAAGTAAGTACAATGTGCAAGTCAATCTATAATGCTGAACTACTTCATGCATAGTTATAAATATTTATAGGCAATAAAGCATTTATGATTACACAATAGCCATGTTATTGATATGACACAAAATAAAACAGGCCTAGACCTGCTAATCAATCGACTAGAAAAGCTGCTGCTTGCCAGGGGTGTGTAAGTTGCCCCATATATAAATTTATTTTGATCTATTTTAGGGTATATTAATTAAAATAATATTAATTTTTAATTCAAACCTAACGCTTAAATATGTTAATAAAATAATAAACTTAGTATTCAGTATTCAACGTTTGAACATAAATTGTTCTGCAATTTTCCGACTCATTTTGATTATCGATTAATTTTGTATGGAGGAAAAGCTTTAACAGGAGCCTAGTTTTTAATATTTTGAAATGAATGGGTACTGTAGAAAGTTATAATTTTAGAGTTTATAGGCTTTGGAATAAGTCGTTATCATTTAAATATTATATCTATATTTATGCATGCAAATATTATCTAAAGGCATTATATAAACGTATACTTATATCGTTTATTTTCTTTGTTAAAGAACTAAAAACTTACGAACTTAACAAAAATAGTATATAATATATAAGTTTCAGATGATTTCCAATAAACTTACATTTTTCTATACGACGGAATAACTAAGTGTGCTATATTATTTTCACTTGAAAGGAAATACAAGTGTAGGTACTTATAAAATAAATAAAGATATTACATAGTGAATAATATGATCTACGTAGGTATAGTAACACTTTTATGAGTCTATTCATATCCAAATTTGGTGTAAATAGCGCTCGCAGATTATGTAACACAAATTATTTTATTGTTTGTATTTCAGTTTTCTTAAAATATTGAATATTATTTGAAGCCCAATTTTACCATTGAGTTTACCAAACAAGAGTTTTGGACTCTGTTGTTTGTAAATCATTCAGTTAAATAAGTAAAATAAATACAAAGTTTGCGAACAAAATTCCTGTGGAAAAAAATGTGAAGCTATAAACTGAATAATTGTTCCTCACATTTAGTTAGTCTGAACTATATACATACATTCAATAAAGGAAATCTATTATGTCCAGTATATATATTCTCGTGTCGCAATCGTAATATATTTTCGAACCTGACTTATTTCTAAGCCTTATAAACTTCTGTTATACTGGGTAAACAATGGGATGCACTTGTCCCGTTAATTACCCGAAAAAGTAAATTTCACCCGGAAATGCAACGTATAAATTATAATTCAATTCAAAAATAATACGCATGCCAAACAATATTTCAAATTTTAAACAGAATGGTTAAATTCAATTATTTTAAAAAATGGATATCAAATTTACTGAAAAATATATTCTGAAACTCTTCTAATTTTAAAATCGAATTTTAAATGCAGCAACTAATCAATGGTGTTATAAAGCGTTATCTCTCTGGAATTAACATTCGAAAATTAAGGAACTATTTTAAAAGCAATTTATTAAATATAGGTACTAACATTAATTTATCACTTAAAATTAAGGAGGCTATTCGATTATTTTTAAATTACTATTTTTAAGTTAATTATATAAGTTATCATAAACTTTACGATCAATAAATTTGTTAAAGATTATTATTTATTTTTAAATTTGAAATAAAATAGTAACACAATAACGATATTTTCTATTTTGTAATGAAATATTTGAGATTATTACAAACTAAGCAGAGTTTTAAGTTTTATTTTCAGACTATTATTTTCAACCACAAAAAACATTTTATTTTATTTCTTATTCTGAAGTTTGCAAATAACTTAGCAATTAGAGTATTTGAGGTAGTTGTCTATAGTTTTTTTAGCGAAATCAATATTATGTTCATAAATAAAGCAAAAGTAATTTTATCAATATAATAATCTAACTGATCGTATTTTTCTCAATCATAATAATAAACTGTATAGTAAAATTAATTATTATTTTTAACTTTACTCTTTGTTACGCTCAATTATTAATTTTTTTCACTACTTTCTCATCAAAAGATATACACACATATGTATTGATGGATATTGATATACAGAGCACATATTAATCTATTTATTTTTTTCACTACTTTCTCATCAAAAGATATACACACATATGTATTGATGGATATTGATATATACAGAGCACATATTAATCTATTTCATCAAAGTTTATTCTATACATTTAGAATACAATCAGAATCACATAAGAAACTTAGGATTCATTGAATTAGAATAAATATTTATGATAACTGATTAAATCTTGCAAAGATATTACATTTTCCTATTATTTTAATTCCGTTTGTAACTGCAATACACGACCAAACCTTGGATTTTTGATATGTACATACTTTACGTAATAAATAATAATAATTGAATGAAATTTTAAACATTTTGTTAACACGCTTATGCAATTATTTCAGAGAGATAAATTAGTTTTTAGATTACTTTAAAATGCTTCATTTCATGAATTTTGATATTTTCAATTTCATTTAAGGTTTGTAAGTTTAAAAAATGAAATATAATACGTTTGTATCTATTTTCGCAAATTGTATCACTACAGGTTTAAAAAACTATATTTACTGCATAATCTCAATGTTTTTAATATAACACAGATAATATGGATAGTTATGCATAGTTATGTATACTTTATATGGTACAATATACCTACTATATTTGATTTATAATAACTATAATATTTTGTTTACAGAAAAGTACGCTTATATGCACAAAACATTATTAAATCATTTACAATAATTGTTTTAATACATAATAGCGTTATTTAAAATGTACAAATCTGTTTTTGAAGAGTAATAATGCCTTGCAATATATTATTATAAGAAGCAAAAAATATGCTGGTAATATTTACGTGAATATGTTCTTAGTCTTGTTGGTATAATATATTTATGATATAATATGATATATTTTTGATTAACAAGCATAAAAACAATTGGATGACTTTTATAAAATTTACATTTAATAAATATGATAATATTTTTGAGATGTTTGTACCATAGATTTAAATAGTTTTTTATGCTACTTAGATGGATCATATAATAGGGACTATAATCTTTCTTGAAATATAACCAGAATATTTTGACGAAAGTACAAAAAGTACCTACATATTATTTTTTGTCCATTATTTATGGTTATGAGGTATAAATAACCAATATAATATATTTATCCGGATATTGAAAGAATAAAATGGATCTAAACATTTTTTTTATCTTCCAGGTGTGTTTAAACACACCTGCTTAAGAAGAGACCAGAGTTTTAAAAGTAACACACATATTACATAACCATGTAACCGTTCAATTATATAGCAAGAAATATATATTGAACAAACTTGAGGGATATTTATAGATATAAAAAACAATACACTTAAAAGATTTTATATGAATGTGTATTACCAATGAAACTAAGTTAATGTATTAATAAAAAAAATTCGACCTTGTATATATTTCAATCATCGAACTATTGAATAGATTTAGAAAGTGTGAAAGAGAGCCATATCACCATAATTGCAATAGTTTCTGTTTATAAATATTCTACTAATAGTATTTAAAAATGTCACAAAAATGCAAACATATAATGTGCAAAAATACTGCTATGTTATGCAAGACAAAAGAATATTAATTACATATACACCAACTACTTTTATTCTTATTAGTAAACATCGATGACAATTTTGTATTATTAAACGTATTAATGTATCATTCTAAATATAATACAACTACTAAACATACGATTACTTTTGTGAGCGATTTGAAGACTATCCAGATTTTTAATACTCATAAAACACTCATAATGAGTTTACATTTATTATAGTTTATACTAATATGATCATGAAAACTTATTTTGACAAACAATTTATATAATACACGCTCATTATTTTTATTAATTAAGAAAAAATATGAGCATCCAAAATATCCAAAATTAAAAATATGAGCTCAACTATATGAGAACTTCAAATAAATAAAAAAGCTACTGATTATATGTGATATAATTTTTTTTTGTGTGCTTGTATTGTAGCTATAAAATTATACATTTTTAACACTTTAGATGTACAACATTTTTTGCTCATTTCTTATTTTCATATGATTAAGTGGAAAATAAAATAAAGTGTTGTAAATATAAGCTTAAGACGTGTTAAGCTACGTTTTAGGATATATTTCATTGAAACAAGTAGTAATAATTAAAATATGATTACAATGAATTTGTTATTGTGATACTCACCTACTATACACCAGTTTGAGTGTGTTATGAAATAAAACCAATGTATGCAACATCTACTCGTTAATCAACACAATATTATGAAAATAACGTGCTTTGGAAGAAATGTAAAACAACAATTTCCTTAACAATTTATATAAAAGTGAATGTGCTCATGTGAATGCTCATGTTAAATGCCATAAAACCATATAAGATGATTCTCCACTATACTATCATTATAGTAAATAAATTAAAGAGCTGCAGATGTTTGAAATAATCTATAACAAAGGAATAGTCAAATATTTTAAACCAGTTGCAGTCCCTTAAAATATAAATCGTTTGTGTATTTAAAAATACAAATCAATATCATGATACTACTAAAATAGATTTTGTTGTTACTGTCATGGAATTTAAATTTTATAAAGTATGAAGTTTCTATTGCTATATTGGTAAGCTTAGTATCATAAATGTTCTTATTTTATTTTTGTTCAGTGCGCCAACAATAATATTTTAGCTAGAAATATGAGGCGACACACTGATATAGACAAATATTTGTCCTCGAAATGCTGCAAATATTTGTACAATAAAGATGCAAGGTTCAAGACATGCATTTAATCTAGATATATATAATATGCCACAAATTCCGATTTGAAAAACAAATATCCAAAATTTTGTAAAAGTTTATTCATATTTTTATATTTTTATATATTAAAGCCTTTTTAACGTCATTTTTATCCCGAGAATTCTATGGATATGATCGCACGGCTACTATTGCTCGTTCTAAAATACATTTAAATGCTCTGCATTACATTCATTGTAAAACACCTGATTGGTGGGTCACTTAAATTGAGACATTGAAACATTTGTGTGCTGCACATCTGAAAAAACAAATGTAACATGGTTAATTTTTGCAAACTATAAGTTTAATCTCAGTAAAATATGTGATATTCGAAATCGCCTGTATGTGTGTTCGCGTTCATTAATTTAAATTTTATATTGGTGAGGAGCTGATTTAAGACACTAGATGCTGTCCAAAAACAGCTCCTGGAAATATTTAGGAGCTCCTAACTTTTAAGGAAGTGTTTCGCAATGGTTGGGAAAAGAGCTCCTAACTTAGTTAGGACGGTTTCCGAATTTCACCCTAAATACTGATTTAAATACGGAATCATTTTGTTATTTTGTAATAATGATATTTTAATCCTAAGTAGACTCATCATATTATTTTTTTCGAAATATATTTTATATATGTTTAAATAGCACGAAGTTCATGGAAATTTAATGAATAGATTTTTTTCCTTTTAACAATATAATTTTCCACTAATACCTAAATTAATAGGGGCTAGGCGAAAACTACTAAATTTTGTCAATTATGCTAAGCAAAAAGTAAAAACCCTAGAATGGATTGTGAAAATATTTTAAAATATCATGTATACAACAAATGTATTAGTCAGTATACACATATTAAACTATTAGTAATAAAAATTAGTATAATATACAGTAGACCATACGCCAAAGGCTGTACATTTTATTTTATGTCTCTTATAAAATCGTATTCTAGGATGAAGTAAATTTTGTTTACATTTGTTTACGTCTGTATTGTTATTAACAATATTTATTCATAATTAGAGTTCCAATTTCTATTTTATATGCGATCGTAAGACTTAATGAATTTTGATATATAATCTTACCCATCCTTTATCAAGTTGACGCTAATTAAACGTTATGGTTTATGAAAAGGTAGAAAATTGGTGTCAGAACACTGTTTAAGGGTATTAAGGTATAGTATATTTGCTACAACGACGTTTCGCTTTAAGCTTTATCAAGTGTATGAAACATTGGAAAAAGCACAACTAAAGTAATACTACCTTAATACCCTTAAACAGTGTTCTAACACCAACTTTCTACCTTTTCTTAAACTATGGGTATTGCCAACAAAGCACAACAGATTTATGGTTTATGTTTATAATTAATACTGCGGGATTATATATATATATAACGTCATTGAAAACAAAATAATATTTAAATACACATTCGTAATGTAGTAACAATGATTTATCTTCGTTTCTAAATTATGAAAGTAAACAAAAACAAACTATTGAAATATATTATTATTAAACATAAATTGTATGTTAATTATAAGTACAAATCACAAAACAGATATATTATAAAACGGTTTTAATTAAAGCATAAAATAGTAAAAGATGTCTATGAAAAAATATACTTAAAACTGTTCAAAGTGAGAAATCGTTTTTTAAATTAAAAATCTTTCCTTATTAAACGTTGGAAAATAAACACATATTTATCGTTTAAGTTATACATACGAGGTTTATATTCATATACCCTAACATTCCTATTTTTATCATCCTTATCCTATCCAGGGCTATCCAATGTTACTTATTAAACAGAACGTCAGCATTTTAGAAACATTTTATGGAACAGCAAAGTCTCCAAATACATAATGGATTGTTTAAATGTTAGTTTATTTAGCTTCACTTTGATTATAATATCTCATTTTTTTATTTGTGGAGCTTTCAATGATACACACTCTTGCATTTAGGGAAACCAATTTAATTCATTATTTATAAGTATGTATATCGGTGCAACGGTCATAACTCTAAATGTTTGAACATAATCACCAAGACATTATTTACCTAAAGATAATCAGTTATTTATTTATAGAACGTTCTTGCTCACTGAAATATCAGATGAAAATGTAAATAGTGAGAACATTTTGATATTTAGAAATAATTGCATTGACGAGATTTTAAAATTTTTATAAAAGTGCTTGTTAAAGTGCTATAAACAAGCATACATAGTTTATATTATAATATAAATTATAAGATATATGGTGTATTGTTTATGTCCTTTCAAATATAATCTACAGCTTTTTATGATTTTAATTCAAGAATATTGATCTTTATTATTTACATATGTAAAAATAGAAATTAAGATAAATTACTAAAATTGTGTTTTGAAAGTATTATGCTTTTTTACTATTTTTGTGTTGTACTCGCTTATGTAGCATAATTATTATAACTAATCAATATCTTTTAAAATAATAATAATTACATGGAAATAATAGTCCATTTAGAATGTTTGTATATTTGTATTTTTCATAATGAATAAAAATATAGTTAAAAATTTAGAAAATTATCTGGTTTTCTGGATTCTCAATTAATAACATAAAATGAACATATTGAATAATTAAATAAAAAAGTAAATAGCTTAAATATTATCCGTGAATAATTATCAAATATAAATCGGAAAATTTTTTTATTGTTTAAATTGATGTCTACAAACCATATCTCTCATATAATTTCTATAAATCTGTAAATTAATTTCTATAAACTAATTGTGTATCAGCTTAATTGTTTGCTTCTTGTAAAGCAAAAGATTAATAATGTTTTTTTTATTTTGAAAGATGTAGTATTTCAACATTTTAAACAATATGTTATTTTTAAATTTGTAAGTGATATTTCAAAACTGGATAACATATTTTCAAGTATTTTAGGATTTTTGAATTTTTGAATTAAAAATGACAGTAAAAAGGTTTAATAATAGTAAACAACTTTAATTTTTGAATTAAAATTGTGTTTATTTATTTTTTATTTAGAGGAAAATTATACGGAGTAATATAGAAAAAGAAAAACTCCAAATATTAACATGTACGATTTACAATATACAAGCTAATTCAATGATGATTGAGATAGTATTTTGAAACAAAAAATAAAATCACATGTGGATCAAAAACATATTTTTTTCTGTCAGCTTTTGTAAATTACTATTTGTGTATATCAAAGCATATAATGATGATAAAAAAATATTGAAGTCTTCTTATTTTATTTCTTGTGAGGCATAATAAAAACTAATATTAAAAAGGCTTTATGTTATGCTATTATTAGAACACCAAACTTATTTTACATCATCAAATGTTGAAATGTAATATTTATATCTATTAATTTTTTTAAAGTTAGTTAATAATATCAGATTTGATTCAATATTAGACATTTCATTGCAATTTCTAAAACCCAAATAATGTTCAAAATAAATAATTTTAATACTGCACACATATTGCACTTACTTAACAGAAAAAGAAACTAGAATAGTTAAAGATCCATTTTCTTATTTAATTTTTAGTTTTTAGTTTTTAAATTTAACCCGAGGGTGCTTTTTCATTTATTGTAAGTGTCAGAAGCTATTCATAAAAGTGACACTAAATTTAATTTCTTGATGATTTTTCATGTGATCAATCAAATTATTTCCTGACCACAAAAGATTTAAAATGTGTTAATATAGGTAAGCTTCGATAACTGAATACATATTTAACGCATTTTAACATTCAATTTTTTTTAATGTTTTACGTATCTTAATCACTTGAAAAAAGTTTGCAAATTTAAACTGTTTAAGTTGTATAGCCATATCTTAGTTGCATCTAATTATTTTTAATAATACTATTTTTTAGTATCCTAAAACTACTTTTATTTGAAATATACAATATATATATAAATAAAAGGAAATTTTTAAAAAGTTGCAATTATGAATTAGGAAAACATTAAAAAATTTAAAATTCATTTATAAAATGTTGTGATGAATTTTTCGAAAATAGGATTTAATTTATAATCTGCGAATTGATATGTAAGTTATGTCTAGAACAGCTATACATCGATATACCAAACTCTACATCATACCTGACGAGCTTTAATTCTACTTAAAGAGGATAACCACTAATTTTGTCGTATTATCTTCCCACTAATTCCCTTTAAGTTGTCTCGAAAAAGTAAAATTTTTAATAATATGCTTAAATATATACGGAATAAGAACCCGTAATTTTAATTTTTTCTGGAATGAAAATTGTAGATTTATAAAATAAACATAGTCTGGATACTTTTCAGACAGTTTCATATATTTATACGTTTATATTTTAATTAGAAAAATTCTTGAAAAATATTAATATGTTTTAATTTATCCTATGTAAATGCCCCCATTATGTTGGTTATATAACCTCAGCTATGTGTATATCCTGCATATTTCTAAAATATTAATTTGACAAACTTGAGTATACTAGCTATTTAGAAATAGCTAAACATCAATTATTATACATATATTTCAAAATATTGGTATATCTTTTTAAACGATATGAAAATATTCGTCATGGCATTAACTTGTCAATTATAGTAATATCATTTATGGAATCCAATTTTTCTTTTTATGCTAACCGCTTGTTTTATATTGATCCAACTGGATATATCAAATAATAAGTCAAGCACAAATATGTGCATCCATGTTTGGAATGAAAATAAGCAAACGTATTTAGATTTAGTTCGATAATTAGAGTTGGCGAAGCAAACTAGCATATTATTATCTACATTTAATAGCATAATTAAACTTGTATGCATTTAACATGCGCTTTTATCATAAACGCAGAAAATACAAAGAATAGGGATTATTAATCAGGCCAACAGTTGATGGGCTGTAATTATGTACTCACTTGTGTGATGAGCAAAATCAATATTACAGGTCCCCTGAAAGTAGCCATTTTCTTTACAGTTGCTACTGAAATTCCTGTCACAGTGAAGTGGAATAGAAGCTGTGAATCGCATCCATTCTGTCGTAGCAGCTGATGCATTGTTCACCACGCCACTCTTTTTGCTGTCTTTCTCTTTAATTGAAAGAGAATTCCGACTGAACCAGAGAATCACAGCCTCAAAGATCTCAAACAAAAAGATGCACGTGAATCCAATAAAAAGAGAGCATATCCCGCCGATTTCACTGAAGAGTTTGATGAGACTGTAGATTTCTTGCTCTTGTAGAATTTTTGTCCCCGTGCTTTTAGTGATGATCAGGTTGTTCTGGCTTGGTTTTAACGTCTCCATGGAAATGGTGTTGTGGTTGACAAACGTCTCAGAGACACATGCGTGGGGACAGACTTCAGTCCCGTGATTGCGTGGACATACTCGTGCCTCACACTCGGGATCACATGGATCATTTTGCGCTCCCAAGAGATCCATCATGCAGGTACAGTTGCAGATCATCCGCGTGCGAAGACAACAAGTCTGCCAAAAACAGGCGGTTCGAGAGTAAACATAGCGTACCTTGAAAATTTCGATTCTTTCATTGGAACGACAGGGCTGGTGATAGCGGGATATGCGCCGAATTTGCGTCGTCGAGAGGAAAATGTACCTCGACCGTCCCTGGAGGAGTTCTTCGTTGAGAAATTCGTGATAGTTTGAAAAGGGGAAACTCATGTAACTGTGGATCAATGCATTCATGGAATACGTGTCCGACACAGTCGTATTTTCAAGAGGTTCATTGCTCACTGTGTAACTGATTGTGTCGAAGTTTTCCGTTTTAAAACGTTTTAAAACACTCACTGTCAGACAGAGGAAACTGGGCCATCGCGGCAATTGCTCGATAACCTCCAAAGTATAGTTTTCATTCCCAGGGAAGACATTTACAGTGACGTTGTAGTTGCCAAGAAATCGATGGAAAGGTGATCGAGCTAACTGACTTTGCCAAGTCATAACTCCATCTGGCAATTTGTAGGTGAAGCTCGAGAGATTAGAACCGTTAGCGATCAGATTAAAGTAGGGCTTTATAGCAGGATCGCGCCAAGGCAATCGGGGCGTCAAACTTTTAGCTAAAGGAAAGTTTTTCTGGAACTGTTTCAAAAATATCCGCTCCATAGTCTCGGTATTATAGCACAGTGTCACAGATGGAGCAAACTCATTTTTCGGCAACTCATCGTCATCTCCACCGTAATTGGCCTGAAAGACGGTTTGATGCTTGTTATACTGATTCACAGCCAGAATAGTGCAGGCGATCAATACGACGCACATGAGAAAAGAAAAGGTAGCCCAGAGGATCTTGATGGATCGATTAGGAGCGTTGATGAGTTTCGTGAGTGGAATAAGCGATGACTCGCGGAGAAATTTTTTCAAATAACTCGGCGGTTTCCTGCTTTCCCAATCGACATGGACGAATGCTTCACTCGCCATCTCGTTAAAAAACTACTCAATCCACTTGCCTACTATATGACAATTTCCGCAAAATAATTTTGTTATTTTCTTTTTCACATATCTTTTTCTTTACTTTCCTTTCCTAATATGTATTATGAAAGCCTGATAAGTCAATCATTAGCACGGATTGAATCAGTGTACACATTGGGAGAGAAATATTATAAATTTTTCGAACTACTGTAGACGGAGTATAAACAAAACTGCTTTATAATTGGATAAGGATTAACACTAAACGAGCCAATCCCTCTGCAGAATAGATTGTCAGTAAATTTTCGCTCTTGTACAAATAATATACTGTTATTAAATTCTACTTGAATATATTTACTTGCGAGTTCACTATTTCATCGTATGAAGTCTACTATGATTTACCACTATTTGTTTGTTGTGTTACCTAGAAGTAGTATTTTAATTAAACAAAATAAAAAAAATTTTTTTTGCTTCATGATTTTTTTGTTTATTATTAGTATATTGTAACACTTAATGTCATATCTGTCATTTTTAACCCGTTGACGTATGTAAAATATAGCTTTAAACTTTATATAAAATGTTATTGTATTAATTATTAATTTAAATTTTGTTATGCAAATATTTTTTCAATAAATATCCAAAGCAATTATTTTGTATGATCTAAAAGATTTATACCATTTAAAATACTATTAATTGGTGCTAATAGTATTTAAATTTAAAAATATATATATAACACTTTGGAATTACTCACTCACAAATTCGTAAAAATAAAAATAAAATAAAAAATTAACTTTGAAAAACATTAACTCATGGTTAAATCATAAAATTAATTTCTTCTTGTGAATAATATGTAATATTGTAATATGCGTAGGTACATAACACATAAATAATATATGACAATAAATAAATAAATAAATATGATAATTATACATTTCACTTTTAATTATATTGTAATATTTATTCGTAATTGTATATATACGTTTTTATTGAATTTATTCATTATCGCTCAGTTGGAATGATCAAAGTACTATCAACAAATAATGATCCCATTAAAAGTCAGCAGATATAAAATACGATAAATATAATCTTTAATTTATAAAATTGAACATATTATATTTCAGTACATCAAAGGCAGAAATATCGACAAATCTAGAAATATGTTGTCTATGTGTGTTTTATAGTTGCCAATGAACGCTTCAATTGTACATAAACTGTCATTTTTATATTTACAAATATGGGTATTTTAAGCTGTGTATACATCATTAATATGTTCATCGATCTAACAGAAAATGCTCAGTTGTATATTTGCATCGGTTTTTTAATGGCTACGAATGATTTTTGAACTAGATTATTAAATTTTAAATGCAATTGTATTTTATCTAATAGTAAACATCTTCGTACAAATAAATCTAAACTAGCCCAATCGTATTTTACTTATTTCTTTGTTAGATTGAGGTTTTTCTCGTGTAACCACCTATTTGCAGAACTTTTGTATCCTAACAGATTGTACCGATATTTTGTTTAGTAGAATTATGATAGTTATAATAATCAATATCTAGAGCTGGGGATAACTCAAGGAAATTATGACATTTTGGTATTATACACATATATACTTTTATCATTATGTTTGAATATTGCATAGACAAAAATGTTTTCTGAAGCATTATGACTATAGTATAAATTCTGGTTATTCCCAAATAAGATATAAAATAAATATATTTAACAACTTCAGAAACCATGACGATTGTTTATACCTATAGCAATAAAAATATACTTTGCAAAATGTTTAGAAATTGTTTAAGAATATATCTTCATTATGAATAAAAAATAATTATAACAACATATTTTTCTCATTAAAAAATCTATATTTAATGAGAAAAAGTTTTGAATGTTTTCTGAAAAATAATACAAATTTGGAAAATAAATTGCTATTAAAATAAAGTATTAATAAATAATGTCATCAATTATAAATAGTCACTGAAATGTGTCATTTGTGATTTTTTCAAGAAATATGATTACTTAATTTTATTTATCCTTTTTTATTTGTATTTTTTTTACTTCTACTTAATAACTGCTATTAATTGCTGTTAATAGACTTAATTTGCATGATTAAATACCTATAGAGGTTGTAATACCTAAAGGTTGTATTTCGATAAATTTATTAAAAAATCAAAACTTAACTCTTGTACTAAAACCATGAATTTATGCAAACTGATTTAAAAAAGTATTTTTTTAATAATCTGCACACTCAATACTCAAAATGAATAAAATAATATTATCAAATAAAAAGTATTGATAATATAGTATCGCGACCTAATGAATCTTTACATGTGATCTCATGAATCGTGAAAGTAACCTCTTGTTCGATGGAAGCAGGTAAGTTTCGGATGGGATGTCTACAAGTCCCAATGTGTTATTTTGTAAAATATTGTCCCGGTTTTATTTTAGAGACTTACAATTATCTAAGTTTCTGATTTCTTGGTAGTACATATACTACTTTTGTGTCTGAAGTGTCTAAAGTCCCCATAAATAAATCTTGTAACTCTCTGGGTTTGAACTGTTTCCAACTTGTTAACTTTACATTTTCTAAAGTCTACATTTAGTCTAAATTTAGAAGTAAATATATCTCATAAATAATCCTTTTGGAAAATATATTTTAGTTTTATTCAATTTTTAAAGATAAATGATATTTTGTTCAAGTATATATACTCGTATATAAAACAAAGAGTAATTGATTTTTTAATAAGTTTAAATTAAAAATATTTTTACATAAGAGGTAAATACATATATACATATAAATGATTTTGTTATCTTATGCTATACTGATATACTTCATTTTACTTTCGAATATTTTTTAATATAGTTTTGTAAAGAAGTATTTTCATTACTTATTATAGAAGTCGTGTTTTTATATTTCATTCATTGATATTAATGTAAATAAACATAGGTATTGTTTTCGGATTTTCTCTTCGTCTTCCAATCTATATAGCTGCGTCTACATTGATTTTTTTGGTTGTTACATCTCGTCTATACTTAAATTTATGTATATTTCATTTCGTTTCGTCTGTATATGAATTAATACTAAAATAGAAATTTGTTTAAATCGAAACCAGCAACAGATAGATATCTCCTTAAACTCGCTGTATCTCGGTTATTAAAAACTAGTTTCAGGAAACTGGAATTGCCACCAATTACGGTAAAGTCTATTATATCTATATATATGTGTATTATACTTAAATACGTAGTATTTAATCAGAGGTAGTATTTTAGATCTAAAAACTGCTGTTGAATCTCAAATATATCAAGTTAAGTAGCGCTGATTAGTAGAAGTTCTAGAACCAAAGCGATACTTTCTTACATTAATCTGACTTAAATAAGATTGTTATGGGGAGCATAAAGTAGAACATAAATTGGCGTAAAGAACGATATAATAATCTATTTTATACTCTAAATCGTTTTGTGCCATGCACTTACATTACAGAGATGGGTAATGTCTCTTCTAGTCGTTATTCGTAATCTTTATGGATTTGAATGATACTTACTAATCTGATTTCATAGTCATCTTAAGTATATGCACCAACAGAATAATATGTTGAATACTTTTATCAAAAAGATCTAACACAGTCAAAATGAAATAATGACTTTCACTATGGCAATTCATTCATTGATTTTCTTTGTACGCTTTACTCCATCTAAAGAGACATTACGAATTTAGATGCCTCTCAATGCTAAACTAAAACAATGGTAAAATTATAAAATTGTTGCGATCTACAGTCATCTTGAATTTTCTTTATCTGTCATCTAGTTGTTTATAATTTATTATTCAGTATCTATGGGTGTAAGTACGCTACTCCTTAGACCTTAGTTTAACATCTTATTTAAGTTTTGCCTTTATATAAAGATTCACGGACCCAAACCTCCGTTTTAAAAAGCTTGTACCTACTGTTTCAGAGTTATTTTAATAATTTTACTTTAAACATTAAAACTTGTTTTTACCCAAACAATAATGAGGGACAAATACCAATAATATATAATATTAGTAGTAGGGAAGGTAGACCGCGATCAAAATGCGTGGGCGGGGCGGGGTAGGGAGCATACCGGTAGGGAACTTTTAACATACTTTTAGGAATCATTTAGGAGTTTAGCATATCTTTAGCATACCAGTAGAGAACTTTTAGCATACTTTTAGGAA
>JAYRBW010063197.1:0-29935 GCA_036023295.1 Invenusta paracnida
GCCATGTTAAATTGATATTTCGGATGAACTGGTGTACATATTTATATCATTGATAAATCCATAAATACTATTCAGTATTTCATGTGGTGTACATATTTATATTATTGATAAATCCATAAATACTATTCAGTAAATACATATTAGGCGAAACGCAACAATGTATTATGCGAATCACAACAAATCGATCTTCCAATTATATTACGTCATATTTGCTGTTAAATACCAATTATGCGAAACGCTATGCAGCCGTTTGTATTATATCAATTTGTAAATATATATATGCATTTATGGATTATACAGTTTGAAATTTAATAAAAGTATGTGAGATTTATTTGGAAGTATATGTGTATATTCATGGCTTCATATATTCACGCTTCATATATATATATAGGTATATTGTCATCAAATTTGAAATATGTCAGATTTGTGATGACAAAAAATAAAGTCAAATCTAAAATCTAAAATCAAAACATCTAAAGATGAAATGTTAACATATACTTGCATTAATAATCATTCAATTTTGGCTTCTTGTAACTAAATTTGAGTTCAACATAAGATATTATTGATGTATGTATTATATATAAGCATATCACTTCAAAATAATATATAACAATACTAAGATGATATACTGACAGGAAACGAAAACAAAATTCCATCTTCGACGTAGTTTCTACATTATTAATGTTTCTCAAGGCTCCACATAACTTTATGAAATTCTTATTTACCACCCGAATTTCTTACTTCCAAAGTATCAGAGTAGGACATTATTTTTGTTCATCGATTTAGTATTATTATTAAAATGTATTTTTGTATGTACTTACATGAGCACCACTTGATTTTTTCATTTTATTCCCTTTATATAAACAATTACGTAGTGCTCGTATCAATTATTATAATCTTGAATAGTTATTTATTTCTATAACGGATAAAATCATGTGCGAATGCTTTCAGAGATTTTTTAGTAACCTATAACGCTTTAAAATATCACTACGTTTATGCCAGCTGGCTTGTCACAGTTTGTATTTTTTAAGCAAAGTAACCCATATTTGACAACTTCATAATTCAAATTTTTCTCAAATTGATCTCTCAAAATATACGCTTATGTGTTCTTTTAATTGTTTTAAATGAATTCCAATATATAAGTTAAATAAACATTATTTAATTGACACTTAATTGACAGGGTTTACTCTTTAAGGACAGGCGTCTTATGTTATGGATGTTAAGCTTATTCTTAAGATACTCACAACTGTAATAATAATTAAATCAAATAATTAATATTAAAATTACAAAAAATATTTAAGTTATCTGCAAATTGTTTATTTGATTAATATAACATTGTTCCTGTTATATATTTTACAAAATTTCAATTTGTTTGTATCAAATGCCTGTTTTATAATAAATTCATAATTTTTAATAATTATTGTTTAAAACTTTAAGTATTACCTGATTTTTGTTAATAGAAAAGGTATGCATATATTTGTAATTCCCATTAACAGATAGTAATTTTTTTTTTTTTTAATACCTAGTTTATAAACATATGAGTACCTACATACTTATTGTGCCAAACAGGGAAATTTCCATAATTTCGTTTTCATGCCGTTTCCCAGTTTCAAGAGTAAAACTTTTACGATATTAAAAAAATACCTACTCTAGTCGGGCATTAATAAACGTAAAGATTAAGTTATTTATTGTTTATCTCACACAAGTAGGTTATACCTATTCTCATATATTTGATTCGATAAAACATATTATTTCATCAGTAAAAATGTTGATGTATTGATTTGAGATACCATGTAATCGCTATTCTGCTTATATTTCTGTGGCAAAAAGGGTACAGAAACATGTCACTTTCAGGGGCGTATCTACAATGTACGCACGTGCGTACACTTTTGTGCAAGTATGTCATTTCGCTTAAAATTTTCAACTAGATAAAAATATTTTTTTTCTGGATAAAAGTGCCCTTTTTATTAACTTAGATATATGACTATAAGAGAAAACGACATAATTTTAGACTTTGCCTTTTTACAAGAGTCGAATAATTTTTAATTATCTCTAGTAAATCAGGAAGGATAGACAATAATAATCTCACCCTCTTACACAAACAGATACCTCTCTCAAAGAGGTAGCAGCAGCGCGAGCGGTGGAGGAAGTGTTTCTAAAGAGACACCGCCGCCAACCACCTTTACTGACACCCAACAACCAAGAGAAGAGGTCAATGAGCCATCGATCGAAGATGGTCAAGATGAGGAGGGTGAGGAAGAGGTGGAAAGTGAAGGAGAGGAGAAGATTGAGAGGAGGGATGTTCTTGTGACGACTACCGTATCTAAGCAACCATCGTCCACACAAAACAAACCGAGCACCAATCGAGAAGAGGACAATGGCGAGTCGTTGATTTGTCGACAGCGGCAAACTAGGTCAAAGTCACCGGGAGCACGGGACCTTGACAGTATTGCAGAGGTGGAGACTCCGCAAATCAATATTAGAAAGACATCTGGAGTCGACATTAGTCTGCATGATTCTACACAGGAACTCGTCTTTTAATGCCGTTTATCAATTGCCGCATTATACGGGAAAATGTTTGTTGAAATGCTGGTTATTTTTAGGGCCAATAATGCATACCTGTTAGTGCCACCAAATATCACAAAATATGTTTGTATTTAACAGTTCTAATTTTTGAGACAACTAAAATCAAAATTGAAATGATTGATCCTTTTTATATGTACATAGTATGTTGAAAAACGTTGCTGGCTTAAATGATTAGATACTTACTTGATTAACAAAATTTTGATCAGTGAATTAATTGTGATAACATTTTTTCAATTGTCAAAGGAATATGTAATTAATCGGCATTGAATCGGCAATCAAACTTTTTAGCAAATAGCCAGTATATCTACGCATCAATTTGTTTCACAATTTTATTGGAAACTGTTCAAGTAAAAGTGTATTAAAAGTTATAGTTGAACATTTTAAATAAATTTGGATAATATAATGAAGCGCCTGTCATTACGTTCAATAGATACCTAATTGTGTATAATAATAATAATAATATTAATGTAAGATATTTTGATAAGACCTAATGAATAGAAATATTATTGTCATAATTATTGAGATACAATCTAATATTTATGAAAACGATTGGTATACCTACTTTTTTGGTATTTTCATTAGGTATATTATATCATCACGCTCGTAACTCTTGGTAAGTATTATTAAAAATATATCTACATTGTCTGTCTCAGGCTATCACTCGTGTTGATGTATAACTTGAAAGATTGGCACAACTATACAATTACTAAATAAAGACTGTTACGTACATCCTTATATACATACGATTGTCACCGTTTGTCAACGTTTAGTACAGCTTAATGTACCATTAAAATGACAGTCCCGATTTTTGGTCACAATTATTACAGTTGAGCGTAATAATTCTTTTCATGTCTGTTTAGGTTTTTGTTTATCTATCGTCTATAAACCTGCAGATCATATAAAAGGCCTATTATATATATACGTAAAAAGTGTCGGAAAGTCTAATGATGTACATTCTTAAAGGTTTTGAAGTGTGGTTTTCTCCGCTTTCGATATAAATTGCCCCATGTATAAGGTTTATTACTATTTAGCTTTTTTAATGCACTACGCCGCATATATATACATTCAGTTTGGTTTAAATGGTTAAATATGTGTGCAAATATATTAACTTTAAAATAGTATCATTAAGGGTGCATATAAATAATTGAGAATTAAAAAATTTCATTTTGTTTTATTTAATTTTTAGGAAGCTCATAATGTTCTCTAATAGATCTGACAATTTCAGATGTCTATTCCAAGTATTTATTTCATAAAAACGTAATTGTTTGTGGCTCTTTTATAAAAAAAATGCAAGATAAAACTTTTTTTTCCCCAATTTTATTAATATTTTTATGTTTCCATTGTGAATTGTGTAGAAATAGTTTTCAACTGAATGTGTTAAAAAAATTGTTTTACTATTTTAGAAATTGTTTACTATTTAGAAATTTAATACTGCGAATCTAAAAATAAAAACATTGTTTTACTGTTTTAATAATATTTTAGACAAATAATAAATAAGTTTTACTGAAATTTTTCTTATTTTAGTGATCTGGTTTTAGTTTTTTGCGTTTATCCATATATTGTAAAATTTAAATACAAAATGTATCTAATCAGTGAGTTTTGTATGTATCAATCTAAAAATTGTTTTCTAGATATATTTTGTTGTGTTCTTTCAGAAAATGAAGCTCAAATTTCATATTTGATAATGTAAAACCATGTAAAAGGCAATTATTTATTTAAAAAATGAAAAAATGGAAAAAAATGCTGTAAAAAATATTTATAACATTTCAGAAAATATGGCACCATTTTCTCATGATATATATGGTTATAAGCATCTGTAAAAAAATATCAACATTCTAGAATGAATACTCATGTAGGAGATAGCATTTTAAAAATTTTGACACATGCTGGTAAACTGTGTCAAAATTTTTTTGTTAGCTAAATTAAATAAGTGTGATCGAATTTATCATGTCACTTCATCTATTTATTCAAGGAACTTATGGCAAAGCTAAAATGAAAATCATGTAAAAATTTTTTTTAAAAAGTGTATATGCACCCTTAACTTGGTTTTTTCTATACATGTATTCCATTTTACAATTGATGATAATTGCATATTTACCACTTGGTTTATCGCCTAACATCAAATAGAGGCTATTTTGTCATGTGACAGTTCTTCTTTTAATATGTTTTAATCGATTTTAATTATTACAGAAAATAACAAATAAATGCACTTTGAGTTATCCAATAAACTATAGATTAAAAATTCTATACCTTATACGAGGTATATATATATATATATATATACATTTTCTACATTACTACAAATATAAATATAAATAAAAATTGCATATTTAACCATGTTAATCATTTATATTGATTTTATATGACTTCGTATACTTTTAATTGTATTAGTAATATACATACACCTATATCACATAACCAAACATTTATTCTTGGTTTTGGATATTTCATATATACTCACATCTGTAAATATGTTGTATTTATCACTGCCTCATATATTATATTATTTTTAAATTATTATTTGATTTTAAATAGATACTTTCTATTTGTGATAGCTAATATAAACGACGCATGACTTTTAACTGTCATTATTATTGTAAAGTTATTTTCCATGATATTGAAGTTTTACTACAAAAGATCTCAATGACTATTATTTGATCATCAAAATTTAAACTATAAAAGATTACTTCACTTGCACCACATATATAATACATGTACAGTTATCGATCTGTAATAAACAATTTTTATATTGGTTTAAAGAAAGACTTGTTATTTCCGTATGCGATATATTATTAAATAATATAGAAATATTCTCATGTTTTTTATAATAATTTAAATAATACTTATTTATTAAATATTTATATTTTATTCACAATTTATACAAACAATATTCTGAACTTTTCTAATTCAAAGTAATTAATAAATAATAATGAGGTATTGGGAAATCTTTTATTATTAAAGATAATATGCTTATGGTTTCAAGAAGTTTAAATATTCAATGTCCACCATGTTGAATATTAGAACCGTTTTTAGACAATATATTGTACATATTATCCCTCTTAAATTGATTTTCTTATGTTGGGGTTTTATCCTATTCAAATAATAGAAAAATTATAATTTCTATACTTTTTAAATAGATTAATATACATACATACATTAATTATCAATAAGAGGACTATATCTTACATATTATGTAAGTTTTGTATGTATATACATACATTAATTATCAATAAGAGGACTATATCTTACATATTATGTACATTTTGTATTTATATACATACATATAAACCAGTATTATTTTAATTTCTATTTGTTATTTTCCATTTCTTTTGAATAAAAATAGCTTATCTATACAAAATTTGACCTAAATTAGTCATGCTGTTTTCAAGATATGCAAATTTGAAACGTTTTATATATATATCCATATAGATTATAGTCGTTAACTAAGATACGTTCGTGGAAAAAATTGGATGACTCGCAATTATACGAAAATTGCTATATAATCGTGATAGATTTTATTATTATACTAGCTAAAATGAAAGCTATTTGATATATTAGGAAGCCATATTTCACCTAATTGTAGATCAAAATAATTTTGTATATAGCAATATATATGTAGCAATATTTGTTATATATATATATATCATGTATCATATTTCATATACATTTTATTCAAGTTTTATCTAATTTTTTTAAACTGAAACGCAAACACTTTGAAACATGCTATAATTGGCTCGTTAACTGCAATTAGTGTTACAAATAAATTGATAACAATTTTATTGAAAATGTTCTTTATAAGGTTATGTTCTCATAAAGAGGGTTCATATTTTAGCAATTGAAAGATCAATTAATTTTTTTTTGAACATTCAAAGTAAATTTTAACTTTTTAATAAAAATAATATTATTTTATTTTATCTTCTTATATGTATCTTAGCTAAAACTTGTTTTCATCATTTCTGACTTATATTATATAATTGTTAAAAAATTATATAAATAAGTTTAGTTTTAGCTAAATTAGTTTTTATGGTCAACACTATATATAGTGTTGACACTACTATAGTGTTGACCATAAAAACAAATTTACCATAATTTATTATTTTTGTTCTTTTTAGTAATAATGACATTAGCTTGACGACACTAACCGAACTATATTATTGTGATTTTCATTGTAGATCAACTAAATGTCATCAGTAAAAAATTTTCATTTTTTTAAATTTAATTTGAACTTTTGGTAATTATAATTAGGTATATATTTTTAGTGTCTTCCAATTTGTCTAATATTTCTAAATGTGTTTTTAAATTTAGAAATAATCTCTTGAGTATTAGTACAAATGAATTTAGTTTTTTACATTTCTAATAAATACTATATAATAGTTACCTATATTCAAAATATTTTTTCTTACCAAAATCTACATTTATTTATTTTTATATTAATTGATATTTTACTACGGTGTAAAGTACTTTAACAATGTAGAAAGTGTTTTTTGGAAGCATAGTTTTTTAAATAAATAATTTGATTAATCAAAGATTTCAAATCAGTGTATCATATTTAAATCATATTTATATGCTTGAAGTTTAAATTAAAATTAAAATGAAATATTCAAAATGGAGTATATATTTAAAGCATATTTCAAAATAACAATACAGTGTAATTGTGATAAATTTGAAGAAATTGTTAATATCACTAACCTATGAAAAAATACAAACTAAAAACGTAATGAATTTTCGTTCTTAACAAATATTAAAAATTGTAATTCTATAAAAGATTGATATTCAAAATGTTAGTAAATTATAATATGAAACAAAAATTTATAAAATAATTTATAATTTTAAAAATATAAAATTACAAATAATAAAAAAATAGTAATTATATAAACACCAATTTTGGTCACTCAATGAGATATTTTTCAGAAAAGTATGAAATAATACACGTTTCTAGAAATTTCAAAATTATAACAATTTCAAATAATGATAACCAAAGATTGGTGTTTGTGAATTTTCTGAAATTTTGAAGAAATTTTTATTTAAAAAATGTATATGAATTTTAAAATTTTCTTAAAATAATAATCAAATTATTCGTTAAAAATAGTTATACTACTCTACTAAAATAGGTATTATACTATATAAATTCAATTAAATTTCCCTGAACTATGAAGATATATGATCTATTTTGTGCAACATTTTTAGTAGATGATTTTTGAATAAAAATTCTAGACATTAGATTTAAATTAAAATATAAATTTAAAAAAATATTAAAAAAACATTTTATATATAATTAAAAAATTAAAAATGACTAGTTTAGTATAATTTTGAAACCTAAATCTACATTGTGGTTAAATTGTAATTTGTTGCAAATTAAATTGTTTTAATATTTAATATTTATTACGAATAGTTTTAGTTTATTTTCCGACTCAGTATAGATAGGTACTTACCCGAGGACTACTTTAAATATATCGAAGTATTGAAGTAGTCCTTGTGCTTACCTTTGTCCATAAACTTTTTATTTTTGTATAATATACAAAATACAATTTTCGATTTAAATTCTTCTGTACCTTATATTAGGTATGTATTTTTCTAATTTTTTAAAAGACAAGTCCAGTGCTAAGCGTTTCATAATTGGAAAATATTAAAATTATTTGGAATTATGAAAGTTATTTTGTAAAAAGTGTTGCATTACAAAATATTGCAGAAATGATTCAAGAAATGATTTATTATATGGGTCATGTAGTAAAGAAAACATACTATTTTGATAAAATATAGACTTAATTTCATGTATAGAAATACAAAATACAATATATATAATTAAACGATAATGTCAATATAATATAATAAATCAATTTACTAAAAATAAACAAAAATCCCGAAATTAAATCTCTCTACATTATCTTGCACAGTTAGTAAACAAATGTAAAAAGAAAACCAATACAAATTATTACATCTTATAATTTATAGTTTATATGATTATCTATATTGTTTATTTATTTAGACTATAGTGACCAGTTGAGGAAGTACCTATACGATTATACAATTTTGATGTTGTCATTATTGTCTTTATATCATTAATTTTTCATCAATAGATGTAATTTAAAAACGGTCAGTTAAAAGTGTTTTCCTTCTATTTTGTTGAAATAATATTATTTATTTCACTACTTAGACTAAGTAGAACATATCTACGCAAATTCATGTTTTGACTTTATAGCTCCAACTGGATTTTCTTCGGCCTTGAATATGTTAAGATGATATTACTTAGCTGCTTTAAAAAAGGATCTTTATATGTAACACTCCTTCACTTACTTTTTCAAATTTATTTTTAATGCTGAACTGGGCTACTAATTGTTGCAGCTGTCAAAAACAATGAAGTGCATTTAAAAGGGCCAGTAGCGGTATGAATAAGTTAATAACATTTCATGGTAGGTAATTGTAAAAAGAAAATATTGCTGACATTTATTTTAAAAATTCAAAATGTTGGGTTTACAAATATCCTGAAAATGTTTATAATAGTAAATATACTGAGTATAACAATAAAGAAATTAATGTTTAATTTCTTCCATCAGATATAAACAATTAAATGTGCAGCATATCGTTTTTGGTCCTTTTTATAATTAAGAGCATATGAAAATGCTTCGGTAATATTTAGTTCTTCGTAATTCCATGATATGTTTTAATAATTGTTTAACTGTCTAGATATATGTATTTCAAATATTTCAAATAAATCGAATTTATTTTTGCTCTCTAGAATAAAAATAGACAATAAAATAAAATATAATATAATATGTAACGAATATAATATACAAATTAAAACTTATCGTCTTTGTTAAAGAATAACAATAAAACAGAAATTGAAATTGAAATATATTTGAGCAAACGCCAATAATAATTTGACAAAGCATGTAGATTTAAATATGCAAGTAAAAGCATTCACAAATAGTTATCAAATTACAGAAAACGATAATAAATGATCACCGTTATATACAAAGATCACTAAGACATCTAAGGGGAAGGCAACATTTAAGAGAAATCCCCTCTAAGCAATCGGCGCCTTTCGTCAAACAGCCTGTATAGAGGGATAAGTCAAAGAAAATATTTTAATTAAGTGAAATTGATAACAAGACATAAAATTGACTTTAAATTATTTAAAATAAGTTAAATAACCTATATTTTGTAATTGGTTGCACTATTGAGTATAGATAGATAGTGTCAACTTTAATGATATTGATTTCAATCTATACTACTATTTCGATACCTAATGTATTAAATAAAATAATCCTTTAAAACTTAATATTCTAAAACATCATACTTAATAAAACAGTTTTAGGTAAAAAATGTAATATGATTTATTATCAGATAACATAGGTACTATATAATAATTAAGAAATAACCATATGTATTAAAACAATTACAATTAATATTCATATTTTATAAATAGTACTTTTTAGATACCAAATTTATGAAGTTGTTAAATTTCATTAAAATAAAATGATTTTCGATCGATAAAATTTCCATATTGGTGTATACCTATTATGAATTAAAACTCTGTCTATTACTCGTTGGGTTACATGATGTGTTTTATGTTGATTATATTTCAAATATTCATTACAAGATTGACAACATGTAAATTTATCCGACACTACTTTAAATGATAATTTATCTAAAAAATCGAACATGGAATTGCAATAGCACTAATGATATGTATTAACTAATTTTTGTATTTATTGTTGTTATTGATAATTTATTGACTATTTGTTGCAAAAAATATATTATTACTTATATAACAATACAAATGCACCCTAATGATATGTATACATGTAGTTCTTATCGACATATCTTTAACTTGTTGTGTCTGTTTTTAAACAAAATAACCTATAATGAGCATTATAAATTATAGTTTTATCTGAAATAAATAAATAAAACTTTCAAAACAACAATTTGAAATTGAAGGTTCTTGAAAGGTGACACAGTCGAAAATTTATTTTTATTATTAAATTTGTTTAAATTGCATAAAGATGTTGAAATATACTCTTACAATATACTATTATGAGTATGTTATTTTTTTTAAGTGCACAGTGGACACTTTTTATAAAAGTCATTTTTAGAATATTAAAATATTAACTAAAGACGAAACATAAAATGAATGAAAAGTGAAAGGAATGTTATTGGTGAATTGCCCTGTAAAGTTTCATTTGATTTTTAAAACACAAAATATCACTAATACTTCCAAAAGTAAAACACACACTCTAGTTAATGACCGCTTTAAATATTTTGTTTATATACGAAGTATCCAGGACAACATTTATAATATTCCCCTTTACAGGGTCTAACATATTTCACATGGAAGGGTGATTTAAATTAATGCCACGGTTAAAAATATGCTGACAAGATGTCAACCGTATAATGCGAACTTACGTATAGTAATAACAATAATCTGTTTTTTATGAAATATTTTCAAATCTGTACAAATTAAAGCGTTTATTAAAACGTTAAAGTTTTGTATAGTAAGAAAAGTATTTACATTACTTAGCTTTTATAATGAACTTGTTAATGTTTGAAGCTCATTTGTTAAAGTTCTATAATATGCTACGTATGTACATATCTATTTTATATTAATTATCTTTACTTATAACTCATAAAGTTGACTTCATTAAAAAATTAAATAAAAATATGTTCGTTAACTAAAGAAAGATTTGTCGAAACTGTTGTAAATCAATACAATTATTTTTAAACATATGTTAGTTCCCATCATACCTCATAAATAAAATTTCACATTTTCTAAATTTATTGATTTCTCATTTTTCTAAAATAAAGTAGAAATCAACTAATATGACCTCCTGAAATATAAATTTTGGTGTTATGAATATTATACTATTCCCTGATCAGGTACTACCATACCTGATCAAAATGTTACGAGTCTACATATTTATTTATTTATTTAAATATTGTTAATAGTTGTCTTTTGGGGATCTATATGTTTCTTATTTAAATCTTGTACCTATACCACAAGTTTACATTTTTACATTTATAGTAAATAGTTTGTCCCGTTTTTAGACAATTTTATACGATTGACTGTAATACTACTCAGATTTCAGAAGAGCAGACCATGACACCCTTGTTATATTATACTACATATATATATATATATTATTAGTAAAATTAGTAAAATTAGCCGGACTTATTCGCAATATGATAACTCATATTGTAATATTTTGTCATCATAATAAATATTATAAGAATTACGCCATCACCAACTGGCATATACTTGTAGGTTGCAACTATAAATACAAAACGTGAATATTTATAAATAAAAAATACTATGAGTATGCATACAAACAATGCTAAGTATGTATATAGTTTGTAATAGGGCAACAAAACTTAAAGTTAAGAACAAGCCAACGTGCAATTAGTACATATCGTGGAACATAAAATTGAAAATCTAGGGTGATTTATCTATCATATGTATATTATAATTTCAAATTTTTTATAAATGCTCATAAACGAATTTGAAGATAATATTCCTTACCTTCTGGAGATATATCATGGAATTTAGGCCTTTTTTTATATTTCCTTACAGCAGTGAAATTTAGTCTTCGAGGCTCCCATTGTAAGGTCTCTAAAAAGAGCACCGCAAAGATCGACAGCAATAAAAGAAACTTCATTCTGAAATAAGAAAATACACATATACGCAAGATTGCATGGAAGTGTTTGATCAGATATACATATGTATTTAAATACGTCTGTACGTCTGTTTATAAAAACATTTGTGCTTTATTAAACAATTAAATTTGTATTACCAGCTGAACAAATCTTGTCAAATTATTAACTGTTATGTTTCTTATAATCTCTATATGCAAAGATTTGTTAAGTATCGTTGTATGAGATTGACCAATTATTTTGTAAATTTAATTTTAACTGACATAATATTTGAATGGTTTAATTGCTTTTTCATAAAACCTTTCTAAAATCTCTATACTTTCATGAGATGCTTTCGTATACACTGCGAAAATGTGTACTCTGCGACTGTTATTTTTAATAAAATATAGAAATAATCAGCAATAAAGCAATAAATTAATATGAATGTGGCGATTTACTTACGTCATGAGAAGTAAAAGTAAGGAGGAATGTGAGTGTAATTTGCGGTGTGCTTTTTTATATTACCTTTCGCTTTTAGTGAACCAATGAAAGTGAATTATGTAAATTAATTTTATGCGTCGGCAAATGATTAAAATTTTACTAAAGTAGATATTAATGGCGAGGCATTGGTTATACTATATATCTATTTTTATTATATAAATCTTTCTGCAATGGGGAGAAATATGTTTCAATACTATGTTAGAAAAGAATATTTCAACTTATAGTTCAACTTATAACAAGTAAATTACTTATAACTAGAATTCGATGCGAATGAATTGTTTCGGTAAATAAAAATAATTACTTATCTAGTAATCTGTTTTCAAAATTAAATGTACTTTCCTATATTTGAGTTATATTTATTAATGATATATTATTGAGTTATTATTATGAAAGCTTAAATTTAAAGTATAGATTGTATATAGGGTGTCCGGAAAAAATGTGAGTTTTTTAAATTTATATACTTTATTTTTATGAACATTATTACAATAAATATATTTATGAATTAACAATTGTATATAGTCAATAACAAGTAAAAAATATGATAATCTAAAAATAAAAAACTCTGTTATCAATCACAATCTGACAATAATCCATGAAATTCTGAAACTGTTTGTTCATTTTGTAGTCTGAAAGACTATTGAGGAACTCTGTGAGATGAGCACATATTTCATTACTATTTTAAAACTCGATATTCCGTCTGTTGCCTTCAAGGTTTCTGAAGGTGGGAGTATACGGAGATTGTTATCTATTATTATCTATTACATGCTCCTCAAAGAAGTTGGTAACCACATTGGTAATATGGTGTCTCGCATTGTCATGCATCCATAGAAGACGTTCGGGTGGCGGCATACGGTGTTCATTTTGAAGATACTACAGGCAATTTCTCATGAAAATAATGTATCGTTCTGTATTTACAGATTCTCCCTTCTCATGAATCTCAAAATAGGATACACCTGAGAAGTTAGCTGCTACAATAACATGAAATTTATTTGCCGAAATGGTCATCTGTGGAATTGTAGATTGATTTTTTGCAGGTCCAACATCCTCTATTGGAACCCAACGGCGTATTGAATTCTGTGGAGGAAAACGTTTGCAATAAATCTATTTTTCATCGCAAACGAATAATCTTTGACGTATGCCTCTTCTTGATAAAACTTTTTGCAGAAGGTTTTCACAACATTAAACCCGGGTTACCTGATGTTGTTTAGAAAGTATATGTGGCACCCAACGAGCTATCACACTGGTCATGCCTAAATCTTCATTTATGATCTCATGCAAAGTTGATTTTGGTAAATCTGTTTGTTCAGCAATGTCTCGTATGAAAATTCTGTCATCATTTTGCAAAATCTGTCCTATATGTTCAATGTTGTCTTGGGCTTTCAGAGTTTTGGGACGCCCAGATCCAATTTGCCTCAAAACATCGTCCCGTTCTCACTCTCTGAATCTCCCAATACGTTTGCAAGTAATTCTCTTATTTTCACAGCCTTGTAATTATTTAAAGCTAATATTTTAATAAAAAAGATATTTTCAGTTGACATTTTTTGAAATTATATAATTTGATATACAAAATCTATGAACAGACTTAAATAAATAAAAACTACCATAGAACAACTAAGAACTACAATTATAGAAATCAATGATACCATAGAACTAACAAAGAAACCAATAACACACCTATATATTGCAAGTATCTACCTACATTTTTTTCGAGAGCTAATAAAAATTAAAAACGCACTTTTTTCCAGACACCTTAAGGATGGAGGAAAAATTCCTTGTCGTCGAAGTTAGCGTTGAGCGAATATAACCACCTACCCACCCCCTTAGCGTCTTCATCCCAATCAAACATTAGGAAGCACGATTTTTTCTCAAAATCCATAAAACTTTTTTGCAAACGACCTAATAGTTATCTATTTATTGGTAAAAATGCGAATTTTATTTTAGATTTTAAAGGTAAGTATCGTTTTTTAATGTCGTCTGCTGTTAGCGTCACAGAAATACCCACCCGCCCACCCTAAACGTCGCTCGACGCTAACTTATAAGGCAAGGAATTTTTTCTCCACCCTTTAATATACATGCTTTGAAACGGAGAGTTATACGTTTAAAATATTTGGTATAACCTCTATAATAATTCAAAATATATGCTTCCTTTATATGAAATTCATCTGTGAAAGGATATCTTCATTTTCTGTTATATGGGACAGAATTTGTCCATCGTAAAACCAGCATTGTTTTTATAATGTATAATAATTAAATAATACTTTTGTAAATATCGCAAGAACATAAACATTATTATTACAAAGATTTCTATAGCAGAAGTTATGACAATATACTATGTAACCGCTTATATAGTTTTGAGCAAGTCATGCTACAATTGAAATCGTTTAACCAATTTTAGCATCCTGCAGCTCCTATATTACTTTGCAGTAGGGTACATAAATTTATAGTGTTAAAGTGGTGTACAGCATACTGCAAAATAGTATGAGAGTTACAAAATACTAAAATTGGTTATACGAAATGGTTAACGTGTTTGTACGATTATAATATAAAGAAATATACATTGATAGATTTGTAGTAATTTACATTACATGACTGCATTATACAATTTGTTAACATAGATTACATCGCAGCCACTTAAAGACCCGAATCAATTAATTCGTGTAATTCAATCACAACCACCTAACTGTCCTTAGGAACTATTGTATATTTGTTTAAGCAAAAAGTTGAAATATATAATATAAAAAAGTAAGTTTTGTTTACTCGTATTAACAAAAAATAGTGTAACTGAATCAAGCCTTATACAGTCTGACAAAGGCACATAAAATTGAATATCTATTACAAAACAATAGCATAGTAAGATTATGTATATAAAACATATCTATGACCAAAAATCTTTTCAATTAACTAAAATGAAAATAGAAATATGCTATACATAGGAATCTTTATACAGTATAGAATATCAGAAAATGTGATGTAATCTACCAAATAAATGAGACATTTTGAGGATGAAAATGATAATATGTTACTGATCTTATATGCATTGGCATAAAATGGTGTCTGTGGATGTGTCTGGTGGAATATATACAAACAATTTTCCAAAATATACATGAGCTTCGCTTTATAATTGTTAAACGGCTATAATCGGAAACAAAGTTTGCATGGTCATACATAAAACAATTTACATGACGGTTTCGAAGTTCCAACAATCCATAAGGATGGAATAAATCATAGACATTGTTTGATCCGAGTTGTTACTGTTACAGGACAATTAAACTTTGTTTTGACACAATAGCCAGACATAAGAAGGAATACTTGGACTAAAATTAATCAAAATTACGACCAAGAATAATACTGGTCCGTCACTAGCCAAAATAAAAGTTACCTCCTTTTAGCATAAAAATATGCTACAATAGTAAAACAATGAACAAATAGATTTATTCTGACACTGTAAAGTGAATAACAAAGGAAAGAACAAATGAGAATAGTAAATGATGTAGTATATAAATGCAGCGTAAAATGTGTGGTTTAAGAAGACACATTTGACTAAAGTAATAACTAAAATTAAGGTATTTTTCTTTAGAACTAAATTTAAACGATGAAATTTACTAAAAAAACAAAATACAATATAAATAAAGAGAATTGAAGCTGGTATGCTAAAATTAAGAGGTAATTTATAAGCAAATCTGTTTACGATGATATTGATTTGATAATTTTATGTGGCTAGTATCCCTTCTTGTTGGGTGTTGCCATGGAGCTGCTCCGCGCTGAAGACCCCCCTCTGTTGGCCAGTGCCTCTTGTGTCCACTGAGCGAAACCCTTGCTCACCAAATGAGCAGCAATATTAACGGCATGCCGACCACTCCTTTCTTCCAATTCCACGGTAGGAGTGCAGCCTGATGGCAGAGGAGGTCCGGCGATGCGAGCGCTTAACACCTGACTCTGTCCTGTCATTGTCATCTTCTCAAAGTAAGTGATAGCTTCGTCTGGCCAGGGTACGGCTGGCCCACCTTGATAGTAAAAAGGGGAAGAGTAAATTAATTATATTTATAGAGCTGCAAGACATGTAAATTTTTATTTTTATTAAAATTAAATATTTTAAGAGCCACACACATCATCTCGCGAGCCAAATTTGGGTGTATCTCATAGGTCGAATAATAGTCAGATAGTAAATTTATATATAGATGCCTAAGTGATATGTGTTACGTTCAGCAAATAGTAGCTATTGACCATAATATGGATAAAAAATTGAATTAATTAAAACGTGCGTTAGATAGAAAAACTTACTTCTGGATCACAGTGCATGTCCCATAAATAAATGTGAGGTGTTTTCATAAAAATGCGATATTCACTCAACAAAATACACACAGAAGACAACGAATTAAATTCTACTCACCAACAGGCTCAATACCGTAAAGCACGAGCCGCACAGCCTGGAAGGGCAACTGGAGGAACTCAGGCTGGGTCAGAGGCCACATCTGTGTGACGGACAAGTCGAAGAAGTCCCCATAGTCAAGATAGTCCACTTCCGCTTCTATCGCATCGGACGAGTTGCTACCGATGGCGTCAGCCTGCTTCCGGCGGATCGATACGATCTTTGCGCGTTGCCAAGTGTTGTCAGGTGGGTAGTAGCCGGCTACAATCTGATCCTCAACGAATTCCGTTGTCTGTAGATAACAACATTGAATAGTTTGCATAAGGGTTGAATAACATGACAGAGAGAGAGAGAGACAGACAGAAAGAGTGTGTGTGTGAAAACACTATTTAATAATACGTCTAATATTGTACATGATTTTGTTAAACTAAGCATTACCTATGAGAACATATTTTATAAAAACCACAAAGACAAAATAAACACGTCTGAATAAAAAGATAACTTACGGTATTTTGTTCCAAAGGGGAAAAGTGTGCTGTCATCTTCTCGACCAAACCATCAAGAGCGACAGTTTCGGTGCAAACTAAGTGAGCAAAGAAGTTGGCGCAGTTTGAAACGGAGCTGACCATGATCCTCTGCCAGCGATCCTGCTTGTCCACCGGGAAGGTCACCGTCTGTGGTGATAATGTCATAACGAATGGGCGAGGCGGGGAGGAGGCGGCCGAATTGTAGGAGGTGCAGTTGGTGGCACCACCTACCCCGCCGACAGTGGGTTGGAGCTTCAGGTCGGAGACGGTCATTCCGAGTGAGGTGGAGTTGAGGACATCGCGCTCGGACTGGCTGGATAATCTGCTATTTGTGTCTGGTGGCGAGAATGTAAAGATAGTTCATTTGTATAGTCCATACATGATATCTTAGTTTCTTTAGATTTGTAGACTACATTACGCGTAAACTAGCATTCAATTAGAACAATTTAAACATATGTATAACATTCACATTATCAAGAAACCAAAAGTAAAATATTCTAGATATTTAACAGTTAAAGTCATTTATCTACAATTAGACGGACAGCAGAGTGAAAATGAAATTTAGTCTGTATGAGTTTCTGCAGTTTATAAATTTAACAACATGGTTTGCCGTTCCATATATTATTATACAAAACATGTTATCAATTATACTATGCTCATCAGTGTTCCTACACAGAAAATTGTCAGAATTCTTGATATCCAATTTTTTTTTAGTCTTATAATGTTATAAATACTAATTATATTAAAAAAACATGGTTTTGTCTCATTTTTTTTAATTAAGAAAAACAGAAGCATATTTGACCCAATGTATGATATAATATAAGAAAAGTGAAATAGGTAAATATTTCCTAGCTTAGGTAAGAGGAAACACTTGACTTGGTCATATGTTTAGGTTGTAGGGCATAGTAAGTACTTATATGCGGATGAAGTCAGCATATTAGCAGATTTGCTCTTCAGTATACATGATCAACCAATTTACATTCTCCTTAGTAGTGTGCCTTTTATCAAAAGAGGACTTCTTCTTCAATAATCACTAGTTGTTTTCATCAGATTTCTTTTGTAGCTTGTTCAATTAATTCTCGAATTCGCTTCTTCTGTAAATTATGACAATCTCTTTCTATGTAGTTTCTTGTATGTGTCAACTTCAATTTAACCCCCGCAAATGTTGTTCCATTTCCTCGTGTTTCTGATATTTGAAAATCTTTTAAGCATTCTTGAGACGTTGCGCATGAGAATAATTGCCCATTTTTCCTTTGTAAACCTTCTTTGCTTTTTTAGTAGCATGAATTGATTTGCAAGAATAACTTTGTTTTCAAATTACAAATACTGAACAAGTTTTCTTGTTCCTTTATGAAAGTCAGGACAGACGTGACTGCCAATGTCTAGTCATCCTGGTACAAATTAAATAGTAGTTTCTTTGCGGTGCTCCCCATTAAAATTTCGTGATAAAGATGCTATGTAGAGACAAGTCTATTACATGCACATTCCAGCATTTATGTTGGAAAAACTATTTAATAAGGACACAACAAAAGCAAAAAATAAACTTTTCTAAAAATATATATTTTAAAATAGGTATCTTATTACAAAATACAAACATTAGTTACACACAATTTGGTTCAGTGCTATTGATAACATTTCATTTTGAGTCTAAAAAAGATAATAAGTAGCAGTTTAAAGATAACATTGACCATTCTCAAATGCGAGCAATAGAATGATTATAATTCGAGTTATAGACCCTTAATTCAAGTCAAAATTTTCATTTTCATTATCAAGTATTACCCGAATTCGAGTAGCATTGGTTCATACTAGAGTTGTATTTTCGTATAACAATAAATATTTGTTGTATAAATTGTAATTTATAACTATAATTAGCTTGTAAAGCAAGAAATACACAGCTTTAGTAGGTAAAACTTTACGTTTATCTCAGAATTGTCAAAATATCATTCAAATATGATAATTTAACTGAGTAGATATACATAGAGGTTTAATTTTATAACATGAACATCTGAAACAAAATAGATTGTTATGTAACAAATACGATCAAAAGTAGTTTTTATCAACATAGGTGTCAAAATCTTATAAAAATTAGTAAGTTAACTTGTAACTAGATCAGTACAATTATTATGATTCGAAAAAATGTACAAAATGTATCAAAAAGTCATACAATAAATGTATGGACGAAATCTTTGACACTAGTGGGTATAAGTCTGAAAAAGCAAATAACAGCACAACAGAAACACTCACGACAAATCATAAACGCACCATTTGAATGGGTAAATGAAGTTTGAGAATCCACGCGATCGTCCGATGTTTCAATATTATCTGGTACTTGCGGTAAATGTTTCTTTTCGTTTAGTAAATTGGGGTACTTTTTCTAAAATAATAAGCAAGGAAGATAGGCATATGCAATAGAAGGGTAGTAACACTATTTTTCAATTGTTACAAGTCATTCTATTTTACAGATTGTGAGCGTATGTAGTTTAAATAATAAAATCAATTAATCATTTAAATTAGACTAAACTGGACATCTAATGATTAGTTTTTATAAATCGAGAACAACCAGAATATATGACAAATATTACTGAAATAAAATATTCCTTTAAAATATAATTTTTACAAAGAGATTACGCAGCAACTGCAAATTCACAAATTAATATAAAAGTACTACATAAAATAACATTAAAAATAAGTAATAAACACCAAGGCATAAATAAAAACATACCGGGTGTCCCATAAGTAACCGTCAAAATATTGAAATGACAAATAAAAAAGATTTATAAAAATATAACATATTTTATTCAATAATAATACAAACAACACAAAAGTTTCAAGTCTGTTAAGTGTTAGTAATTAATTACGTTATTATTCTCAAAATATTCCCATTCTGTTGTATGTATGCTGCGCTTTTGCGCAGTCGTTTCAGAGCCGGTTTTTCATTTGTACTCATTGTCTCAATTCTGTGCCTTTTTCTGTACTATATTTACATGCTTATGATAAACAAATATACAAAAGAAGAAAAATAAATAAATGTCTGATTTGTTCAGGATAGGCCCGGCCCAAACATTGGAACAAAGATCAGCGTTAAAAGTTTGAAAGGCTTCGGTGATGCGTTGTTTCAATTCATCAATATTTTGAGATCTCTGTTTGAAAATAATTTCCTTAATCATTCTCTAAACAAAGTAGTCCAAAGGGGAGAGATCAGCACTACGTAGGAGCTATTCTACCGGTCTTCTTCGTTCTATCTATCTTTTCCGAAACTCTTCATATGATTTTTTGTGAACAGAAAGGCAATATAACTAACATTATCTACTACTCAATAAATGAATAAATTTATTTATGAGAGTAGAGGCTATCCGATAAAATTAAAGAAAGTAGAAAAGCTCTACGGATCACAATTTTATTTGGGTATGCCTGGCTGACGAGAGCTAATAAGCTCGAAACAGCTGTCCTATGTCTCCCAAATTTAATAAAATGTGCTAACAGTACACATAAGTAGCTTGGCATACCTGAAGTTTGAAGTATTCGGACGACGGTTAAAGATATTTTGCCTTGTGTAGTATTCGTAGAATTTTTTTACCGGATAGCCTCATCATGATAGCTGCATCATACTATTGCTGCTTTTAACTCTTTTTAACTGCTACTACTCAATAAATAAACAAATTTATTTATTTATTGAGTAGTAGATAATCTTAGTCTAGTTATATCTTATACCGGTGCCTTGCTGTAATACTACTAGTGAATTGGATTTTATTTGAGTATACCCGGCTGACGGAGCTAATAAGTCCGATGTATTTGGACGACGGTTAAAGATATTTTGCCTTGTAGAGCTTTTCTACTTTTAGAAAGGAAATAATGTGCACCCTTTTGCTGCCACCATTTGTCTGGATAATCACCAATATCCAGCTGGCGCAACTCGGGTAAAAAGCACATGTTTCTAAAACTCCAAATAAGAAGCGCCTAACAGTCTTAGAAAAAAGGTTCAATTAATCTTGTGCTATATATGCCAGCCCAAATCATTATTCCATGTGTTTTAACAGATTAAAAAAACACTTGTTGAATATTAACACAGTAATAAAATTAATGTAGTAGTGTGCCTATTAATTTGACCTTTTAGGTGAAATGTTGCCTTACCTGTTCAATATAACATTATTGTAATCAAAAGCAACATTACATTTTTTTGCAAAATTCCCATCATCTATCGTTGTTAACCTCGTTAAGCTTTTGATTTGGACGCTAAATCTTTAATTCAAGCATACTAATAATGCGCTTTACAGAAATTCGCGTAAGGCATAATTCATTCGTATTTTTATATAAATTTCAAGTTGCTGAAGCAATGTCTCTTGCACTACGTCTTGATTCAAATCATCGGTACCACTAACACGACGACAACTCGTCTTTCGGTCTTGCACAGATCCGGTATCCTCGAATTTCTTTAGCGGTATGCTACCGAACCTATTTACAATAATCCATTTCAAAATTCTAATACGATAAATTTATTAACAAAATAATAATATTTAACGCAATATTTGTTAACTTAATATTCGTCATCAGCTTAGTAAATAATAATGAAATAAAGAAGACTAAAGCTGAAAAAAATTTAATATATTGGCAAATTTTCGTATCACACTTTGTCAAGCCACAAATATACTGTAATGTGCTGCATACGATTTTGTACCTCAGTATATTGTGGCTTGACAAGTGTGATACGAAAATTTGCCAATATATTACAGATTTTGTTCAGCGTTAGTCTTCTTTATTGCAATATTTGTTGTTGTACGTCAAGAAAATGCTCCATAATTGCGGACTTTTGTAATTACAGAGTTAGTTAATATAATCGCACGTTGGAATATCTTATGTCTACCGGTTTGATTTTAATTCAAATAAATTTAGATTTATAATTTCATAAGTCAACGTTAAAATCTATGTCTATATTATGTATTAGATTAGTTAGTTAATTTAAATACCTGCTTTCAATCCATAATAATTCAACAGTTATTTATAGGACACCCAAGCTGTAACGAAAGAAACAGCCATAAACTTAATAAATTCTCGTGGTAAAAATTAGAAGAACTAGATTTATAAACTCTAATAATATTAATAGTAATGCTGTTCTAATATAGCGCCAACAAATTATCACAATAGAGAATGACGCGTTTTCATACACAAACCACAGAGAAGTGCCAGAGAAGAGATGTGTTTTTAGTTCAGCTTTAAATAAAGTAATGACACATTCACAAAAGCCACATTTTGACGCTGAAAATTTTATCAATGAAATTTTAGAAAACAAATAAATCTGTTCAATTTATTTCATTACCCACCGCATTCTCTTCAGCCTCTAGAACCAGGGTATTGATGGCCTCTCTTGCCCCATCGATCTGATCCTGTGTGCCATGGAGAGTAACACGGCGCATAGCCCTTCCAGCCGCTTCCCCGCCTGCTCCAGTTGGTGTGGGGGTGCCGGTTATCTGTTCTCGCTCTATATCGATCTGGACGCGATGGTTAGTGCGGATTCGACGGATCGTCTCGCCGCCTCTACCTAAAAACACACGCGCGCAAGAAATCATTTAAGGTTTAGATGTAAATAAAATAACAGAGAAAATGTTGAAGACCTTTTTATTGTATGTAATCACTGTCAGTCACTAAATATAAATAAATAAAAAATCGTCTATTGATGAACAGAAAATTATACAGTATACCAATCTTTTTACTTTATCCCTTCTGTAAAACATAAATAGTTGGCACATAAATGACATAGTTTGAAGCCATGAATATCCAGTAATTTGTAATGATTTATATAAATAACATAGTGGCATTCTAGATTTATTCAAAAATTCTGAAATAGGCAATAAATGCATAAATAAATATGTGTACCATTGAAAATTTAACAAAAAACAAGGAATTTTAAATTGAAAATATTAAGTAAACAATTACAGGAATATTTAATAAAAAACTTACCAATAATTTTGCCCAAAAAGCGCTGGTGAAGGAACATATCCTCAGAAAGAATAGGAGGCACAGATTCGATTATTTCCAGAATCTGACGTTGTGCTTCTGCTACTCGACTCACCAATCCTCGAATAGATACCTACGAAATATAAAATAAACTAAATGATAATTTAAATTAAGAGGCATACATTTTGAATATTTGATTGATATGTGTTTAATACGTGTAGGTAATATAGCGGGTAATATAATTACTGTATTGCTAAATGCTTCTACGTAATTGTTGTTTCCAATTGATATATATATGATTATCTTTCACTAATTGGACATTTTGTATTGCTGGAGTTTATGTTAAATACAATATCACTATACTCGATACTGAACGTCTACTCTGTAACTCAATTTTTCAATAATGACCTATATTTTTGGTAGTTGTGTCATCTTTTAATTCGCAGATAGCTTCAAAATAAAATATCTAATAAATGCTGGAACATTTACTTCTTCAGGTTCGTCATTGTCCTTCACGATGTTGGAAATGTCCCCTTCACTCTTTGACCAGAGCAGATCCTCCTGATTATCTGTTGCTTTGCTATCTCCTGTGTTCCGGTCGACAAAACGAATTGTAGTTCGAGTCATTTGCTGGATCTGAATTAATAAAATACAAAAAACTAAATCAAACTAAGAACGGTCTAATAAGTAACAGATTAAGAAAATTTTCTGTTGATTTATACGGATGGTTAAAATAATATTCAGATGATTTTAGCTCGAGCGGTTGAAATCTAAGTTTATCATGCAGTATATTGAAAATATCTGAGAAAAAATAACTGGCGAAGCTAAAATAAAGTGTGGTTTGTGTAAGTATGGTATTAGTTGATTGTGGCATATGGAAGAATTACCTGCATATATTGTCGATTATGTGCTTGGTCATTTGGATATGGATGGTGGAGACAAGAGCGACATTGAGGAATGGAGGTTTGATGACGAAAGTGAAGGGGCGATGAGGATACTAAAAGCGAAAAATGTAGCACCCAATACTGCGAGAAAGGTGACTTATGTGTTGAAACTGTGACGTGACTGAACTATTGAGAAGAACAAGCTATAGTTTTATTTGAGCAAGGTGCCGTATTGAAGGTTTCACTGAAAAAGAATTGAATTCTGGTATGCTTCCTTTTATTGCAGAAATTCGTAATCAGTCCAAGAAACCGTACCAGGTAAACAATATACTTCAATTTGTTTTGTGTTTACAAACACATAACTGAATCCATGTGTTGAATTAAAAGATTCTTTCGGAAAAGAAGTTTGAAAAATTAGAAATGTCCTAGATGGAGTCATGAATAATCCTGCAGAAAGAAATAATCATTGAGTACCAGGAGAATTTTTTATGGAAAAATTCAATTCTTGGGATGATACACCTAAGAATTTCGCGAGAACACTCGTCTATGTACTGGGTGAGCGTCTTCTACTAAAGGTACGAAGCGGGGAACATCGGAATTTGTGGATTGATATGTGCATAATAGAATAGAACGGTTTCCCTTACACAAAGTGGTGTTCAAAATATTAACCTGGTAGATAAGTTAAAAAAAGTAAACAAAAACTGTCCATGTGCAGTTGCAGTTGCCATCTGACGATGTTATTTTGAGGTCTACAAGATGCACCGTGGTCTTAGTGGAAAAGTATTTAAATGCTGTACAAAGTAAACATGTGGCTAAAAATGCATTTTACTTAAAACCGATGATGGAAGGCTTTACAATGGATGAAAGCGAAAAACGAAATCTCGTAAACAAACAGCATCATTAAGCAGAGACAATACAGTAGTGTATTTATAAAAGAAATAACTTAACATATACTAGAGAATAAAGATCAGAAAATGTAATGTGAAGAGATTTCTTAACAGATAAATCTAATTTACATTTAGCGGTATCCAAAATAGAAAAATTATTAAGTTTATAATTATACATAATGGACGATTCTTCTATTTTGGATACTGCTAAATGTAAATTAGATTAATTGTTTATATATATATATATTGCGGTATACCTAAATGTTATTTTTAATGACTTTATTTCGGTTTTGCAAAAAGTTAAAGTTTGTAAATTTTTGTAGAGTTATTATGGCAGCTATCGTTATTATTGAAGTGATAAACAGAATTGATGCTTACTTTCTTTATAACACTACCATGTTTTCCAATAACAGCGCCTACAGCTCTTCGTGGAACTTTAACCCGAATAACCTTGAATCCTTCAGCTGCCGTTGTATCTTCTCCAGCGGTTGAATTCATAATATACAGATTCTTCTCATCATCTAAACGATATCGTTAGAATATCAAATAAGGCTAAACACTTCAAAAACATGCAGTATACATAACACAATACCCACTTACCTCTTTTGGATCGAAGAAATAGATACCAGAAGAATGCAGCAGTTGGAACGGTTAATAATTTAAGACAAAGTAAAGCGCGAGTTGGTAAAGTGGTCACAGGGAAAACCTATAAAAATAAGTAGTTAAATATTATTTAAGGCAAAACAATGACATACAAATGCGCACATATTTAAGAAATCTTACAAAAATGTCTAAAAATATCTATACTATGAAATTTGCATTTGTATACATTTTCTTAAAAAATGAAAGATTTTTCAGTGTAAAAAATAAAATAATAATTCAATTTTCAATATTATTATGCTAAAAAACAAAAGTTTAGGTTGATCCTTCAAGGAGAAAATGAAACATTCACAGCAATGTATATAGGAATTTAAATAAAAAATCTTTAAATTTGATATTTGCATGCTGCTTTATGAAATATTGCACAAAAATATAATATATAGAAAACACATTGCTAGAATATAACATAAGTTTCTGATATAGACATACTGTCTATGAAATTATTTCAAATAGATATACAGTACACACTTGTTAATTTGTCACCCCCCCCTAAGGCAAAACAAAAAGTGAAGAATTACAGAAGTTACGAATTATCTGATATAATATACAGTTGGAGAATTGAAATTGTAACAAATATGATTGACGAATTAAGCAGGTAATGAATTAATAGAAATATACTGTATACAAAGTCTATCTGCATTTTATACTTTATCTGTTTGATAGTCACTGAGTTGCAGTCTTTTGCACCAATAACATCAGTGCTGTTTTTTAACTATGTATACATTTGATTTAAATTTGATGTTATTCCAGATCTTCCATTGACTTAACCAGCTTTCATTTACTGTAAAGTCAGTTAATATTAATGAATTAGAAAAGTTATCAATTTTCTGACCCCTTGCATGTAAACCTTTATATGTCACTAATTTAAACCACTTTGAAAGGGTTTTGTTAAAATTACTGCATAATACAACTTTGTGAATACTTGAGTTGTTGGGCATAGGGTTGAATTCATTACTATTGTATAATTTTTTAATTATTCTATTATAAGGTATTGCAAGAAATTTGGAATTGTTTGTAAAAGAACAAAAAAATGCTTTTTCAGGTTGGTGGCATTAAACTTAATGACTATAGAATGCATTATAGATTTAGAAAAAGGATGCAAATACAACAAAAATATATCCAATTTATAATAACATAATCTTATCAAAATTATGTTATATTATTGTTATGTTATAATTAACAGCCATAGAGAGTACTGAATATGTTATCTACATAATATATGCAATTTAAGGTATAACTAGCGATTATTTGGCTTGCATTGAGAATCACAAAAGACAGAGAATGCATTGTCTTATGGACATATGTAGTCACAGCAACAATTTTTTTAAAAGTATAATCAATTTTACAAAAAAGTATAACAATATTCTGAATAAGTAATTATGTAATTTTAACACACTATGACTTGCTATATACATATATGATACAGTAATACAGTATTTTTAATTAAGTGTCATAATCTCAAAGTCAAGTAAGAGTCATCATCCTAAGTAATATAAAATACTTATAGTATGTTCTTATAGTAGTATACATAGAATATTAATAATAATACATGTACATAGTATTCTTTTAGTATACATTTATGACAGTAATACAGTAATTTTAACTAAGTGTCACAATCTCAAAGTCAAGCAAGAGTCATCATCTTAAGTTATATAAAATACTTATATTATGTTCTCATAGTAGTATACATAGAATATTAATAATAATACATGTATATAGTATTCTTATAGTATACATATATGACATCTCAGCAAGTCAGAGGTGCCTATCTCTCTGCAACTATAATAGTTATTTATAGTTATAAAAGTTAGTTATTTTAAAACAGAAGAAAAGTATGAAAAATATGATATTTTATCAAAAAGTATGAAATAGTATGAAAGTATGATGCCTGGGACTCCTGGCACATATATACACACAAGGTGTAAATTATTGATTATTGTATTGATTTGTATAGTTTATTTAGCTTAAATCTTTCCAGAATATTCATATTAATATTGTAATTTTGATAACTATTAAGTTGTCCAAGTAAGCAGAGTATACTGCCAAATAAAGTGATTAAAATTAAGTATTGACAAAATAATTTGATTATTTTTTAATTGATTAGCAGCTCAAATTATCCAATTATGTATAAGTATGTCTAAGTAAGTAGGGTGCACTGCCTGCTGGGGCTGAACCAACTTTTAGTAAAAAAAATTGAACAGACATGAAGTAAGTTTTAATATACACAGAATTGAATTCTAAGTTTAGAGGTATAATTAAAAAAAAACTTTGGTTTAGTTTTTGATATAAAAAATGATTACCTGCATGTGACCTATATAGTGACCTCAAACTAAACGTCACTTTGGTTTAAGAAAAGCTGAACATACTAAATCTCTTAGTCCTGTCAATCTTCACATCTCTTCTTGTAACTCCTGTAAAAACTCTCTTAACTTTAAAATTCTTGACTGTGCTCATGATAATTTTGAACTTTCCATTAAAGAAGCCTTGTATATTAAACATTATAATCCCAATCTTAATATTTATTTAAATAATAATGGTGCTTCATACTTTCTTCATGTCTTTAACTAAGTGTCTTTTTCTAAAAATGTTTTCCTGATGATGAATCATGTGGATTCGAAACATGTTGAATTGTATTAAATAATTATGTACCAATATGTCTTGGCTTTTCTCTTTATTATTAAAATTCGTTTTATTAAATATTGATTATCTCTACCTGATATTTCTATTCAAATTGTGGTAAAAAATCTTTTGCTAATAATAATAATTTATAATAAATTCAAATATTAACATTCAAAATAAAATGTTGTATTTAAATGTGAAATGAAAGGGCAAAGCAAACTATTAAAGGATATTATTATTCAGCAATGGCAAACAAAAAATTCTGGAAAGCATGGCCTTCACTATGGGGGAGCATATCATTTCTCCATTTCCACTCAAATTCCCTCTGATAGGAATTGAATAGAGTGGGGCTGGTTCTGTTCATCCTACTAACCTTCTTCTTGGTGTGAGCCCAGAACCCTTCTATTCCTTAGGTATGAACCCCAGTAATGGGATCCATGAAAATCTGTTATTTACTTATATGTAGGTATACTACTTATTTTCATCAAAAGTGACCACAAATTAGTTAAACTAATCTTCAGTAATGATTAATAATAATTATTGTTTGGACTATTTGAAAAAGCTTAAATCAATATATTTATAACTATTTCTAAATTTATTTATTTACAATTTGTTTATTTATTTTAGCATAAGATTTTACCAAAATTTGATTAGAAATAATTTTGGATGCTAAAATATGGGTTCACCAAAAAAACATTGACATAGGAAGAATCAGAGTAAAAAACTACAAACCTTTTTAATATCTTTTCAATATTTATTCAGGGTAGCCTATAATATATTTAAAAAATGTCTGATAATTTTATCTAACTCTTTTTATATAGTGATAAAGTTCCTCAAATCTACCGCTTAATTGAAAAATACCAAATTTTAAACAAAAACAGGGGTCCTACCAACCCTAGATATCCTGGATATCTCCTGGATAAAAAAACTGCCTCCTGGATATCTCTTAGATATTTTGTATTACTTAAAAAAAATTTAAAACTTTCAAAACAATTTTTTCAAAGATTGTAAAACAATTATTTATTTAATAAAAATATAATATTTTTAATAAATTTTCTAATTTTAATAATTTTAATAAAAATTAATAAAAAATGTTTGTATTATAATTTCAAAACACTTTATCTTGATAATTTTAATTAAAGTGTACTGCCATAGGTAGGGCTATGGTTGTAGGATTTAAGCACCCCTAGCCTGCTGAGCTGCTAGAGGTAGGGCTAAGCAGATCCAATATGTTTGAAGGATTTATGCAATATGTACCTATGTATATACTTGTTTATTATAATTATGGACCTATCAACCTGCTTTTTATTTAATAAAGTGGGTAGT